>JAEBUS010000050.1:77166-213506 GCA_023014475.1 Amanita pallidorosea
AAGGAATCAAAAGATTGGATAAACGCTGAAAAGAAAGAATGGGATATGCTCATCAAAAGAGGCGTAATAATAAATCTACAACATCTCCCTGAAGGTCAAAAAGGCCATAGGTTGCAGATGGGTTTATGTCCAAAAAGACAATGGATGTAAAAAAGCTCGTCTAGTTGCCCAGGGTTTTTCCCAAATAGATGGCATTGATTACGATGAAATATTCTCACCAGTTGTAAGATATGAGACATGTTGTCTCATACTTGCCATTGCAGCACTAGAAAAACTATATGTGTCATTTCTAGATGTGACTGCTGCATTCCTATATGGAAAACTGGATGAAGAAATATATATGAACAACCACCAGGTTTATAAAATAAAGATAAAAAGACATGGTATATAAATTATATCGTGCACTTTATGGATAAAACAAGCTTCTTTAGCTTGGTGGAAATCATTAGACAAATCAATGGAAAAAATGGGCTTTATACGAATACATTCAGATGCGGGTGTATTTGTTTTTAAACAAGGATCCAACATTGTCATAGCAATAATCTATGTTGATGACTCAATGTTTTTAGGATCTAACAAAATCATAACATTGCGTAAAAAGCAAGAATTTATGAATAGATGGGAATCTAGAGATTTAGGAGATCTCATCGATGGTCAAACAAAAAACTTTTTATCATTCCAAATAAAGAAACAAGGAGATAAAATTACCATTGATCAAAAACCCTATTTGCATAAAGTAATCCAGAGACTAGGAATGAGTGATGCTACACATATGAACACTCCGCTTCCAACTGGATATGAACCAATGACAAATGATCAACTACTAGATCATAAGATTAGAACACAATATCAATCAGTTATTGGATCATTACTATACTTAATGATCGGAACGAGACCAGATATATGTTTTGCTGTGATAAAAATGTCTCAATTCTCAGCAAATCCGTCATCAGATCATTTAAAACATGCAATAGGAATGGCTAGATATCTAGCAAAAACTGCAAATCCTTTATTAAATACAATGGATCATTAAGATCTGGCCTAATGAGCTATACTGACTCAGATTGGGCTTCAGATAAAAATGATCGACATTCCACATCTGGATTCTTTACTCTTTTATCAGGAGGAGTAGTATCTTGGACGTCAAGGAAACAGAAAACAGTGGCACTATCGTCAACAGAGGCTGAATACATGGCTTATCTGACTGTGCTAGAGAAAATAAATGGATTAGATCAATACTAAGTGAAATCCATTTTCCTATAACAATTGTGCCTATATATGGCGATAATATGGGATCTCTATTTATTGCAATAACCTGTTACTGAAAACGTTCAAAACATATTGATATTAAATATCATTTTATACGAAAACTCATAAAAAAGAAAGAGATAGAATTACGATTCATTCCAGGATCAGAAAATCCTGCTGATATTCTGACTAAAAATCTTGGTCGAATATTATTTGAAAAATTCACACCAATGTTAGGTTTATCAGAATCATTAAATTGATTACTGATGGCCCTGGAGTAGGGCCTTAAACTGCTTCATTTTACTGCGATAAAGAGACCAGCCTATCACTGTAGAGATTACTCCAGCTGATTAAAGAACGTCGAACAACTTTATCATTATTGGTAAAAATAGGAAACCCCGCAGTAAAAACCACAACCTATTCTGACAATCAGAGGACACTCCAATGTCGGACACAAATGCGAGCGGTCATCTCGCTGCCACTTTGAGGAACCCCACCTCCACCACATAAAAAACCCCAGCCGCGAATAACATACACTCCGGCTGTTGCCATATGGATGGACCAAGCCCTTCAAGGACAGATCCTTGGAAATTTCCTCCAAAAGCTTTTTGGGCTTGGCAATTAAAGGAAAGGTGGAGATGTGAGGGAATCTCTGGCCACATTTCTTTCGAAGATTTTTGAAAGAATATACGCACCTCTTCTTGCAGGCCTGTGAGAAGATCTTTACTAATCAGTACATGACTGTACAGATTATGGGGGGGTGTTGAACAATCTTCACCCCAAATACCCTAAGTATAGCCTTCAACACGGCTATCACCGGTTTGACCCTTAGAGGGTATTTCTATTACTTTCATTTCTTTTATTTACGTATATTAGATTACAAGTCTTTTACACAAATATGTACATACACTAAAAAGTGTATATAAGACCAGTAGATATTAAATATACATTCAGTTGCTCATTCCTGCTTACCAGCATGTGAGTATCTCCTCTCTATGAGAGTAAAGACCTGGAGAGGTCTCTGGTCACTGTCTCTGACAGTGATACAATACTCAAAACACCTGAAGAAGTGTCTGGTCACTGTCTATGACAGTGATACAATACTCTTGTCATCACAGACGTATGACTCTATGTCTGATGGACATATGAGCTCATCGTTCATGACAATGACGACCACTGAGACAAACCATGTCTTACGGACATGTGATTGCTGCTCAACAAAATCCAAGAGCATTGCCAACAAACCTAAGATCATCAAGTATGACATTCAAAGCATTGTAAAGCAATGTGACTTCCTGGAGCACGATGTGAGTGATCTGAATTTGATTAACACCACTTGTCCAGTGAACACATTCAGCCCAACTTCGATTACCATAGACAATGTGGAAGGTCAAAAAACTTCGGATTTTAGCAATAGAATGACCCAACAAAGATAAACCATGAGCAAGTCCTAACTGTTCAAGTCGGCTGTAGGAACAATGTATAATATCGTTTGGAGAGTGAGAAAAAAATTTTGCAATTTTGTTACGCGATGTGCAGCTGAAGATAAAAACCTCCTCATGGTCGGAGGTCATCGATGTCTCAGGTGAAGATGCGGGATCATGAAAATCTATTGATGGAAGCACTAAAAGAAAGATAATCAAACCTAAACCGTACCCCCAAAAAGTTTTTGAAAGTAACTGACCAGATTGCGAGACGCTCTCTGTATTGTTGGTGAAGGTGCACTCACCGCAGGAAGAGGTAAGACACAAGTCTTGACGTGAGCCAAGTCCGTTAACATCTGCAAGAAAAACAGCCATGTATAAGGATCATTCTCTGCGGCTGAAAGTGGGTAAATAAATACTGATGACATGGGATGAAGCACTAGCAGTACGTGATAATACTGTCTGTGAGACAGGAGTGGACTCCTGCACATCCTGAAGAACTGTCCAGAAAAATACGTGAATCAATCATCCTCTGACTGTAGCTTAAGGGAAATAAACAATCACCAGCGTCAGTGGACAATGTGTTAGTCAAGAACATGTTCTTGTGTGAACCACTTCCCCCAGCATGGACAACGCTGGGCATGGAATCACGACTTGTATATTGTATGCCGAACCCATCACTCCTGGCACAGAAACAAGACAGTGAAAGTCTCATATGGAATGGTACTCACTGTCAGACATACATGGTCTCCTGCTCTCGCTGCTGAAAACCGGGGTTGTGCAGCCGCACAACCAATCTTGGCCCAAAACCAGATCTTTGCTATGAACACCATCCAATAGAAAGTGACGAGGTGAAAACAGTCCGTCCTATGGGTGCAGAAACAAAAGCTCTGAATCCATGAGGGAGCGACACCACAGCTTGGAAAGTAGGCGATACGGTCGATGTTTGTGCCAAATCAAGTTGTGTGGTAGCACATAACCGTTCACTGAAAAAATGGATGTGAACTCCATAAAGATGGTGAAGACAGATAATGACAGAAACAAAATGAAACAACTGCGTCACTATGGGCGAACGAGGGAATTTAGTCACGTGCAAGTCACATGTAGAGATATTTTAAGACGGAAAAGCTGACTGTAAGACCCTCAACCTAAAGGTTGCAGAATGTCCTCAAATACAGCCATCCTCATCCTCTCTCCTCCACATCGACAAAATCACATCCACATTCTCGCCAACAGAGCTTATGGATCTCATGGCAAAAACATTCCTTCTCTCAAGTTTGTCCGGATCGGCGGGTGACGGAGCAGTGTCAAACCCATACACGCCCACAGAATGTTGATTCCTAGTAAGAACCACACCGTGTTGTTCATGCCGGCTAGGATTCCTGCCTCTGACGAAAGTATGCCGGAGGGAATGACGGTCAAGGTTGTCAGCATCCTGCTGACCTGGGCACGTGAGGGTTCGGAATCCAAGGGCACAGAAGACGATCAGGACTCGAGGTTTACCAGCTACCACGCTCGTTCTGGATGAAGATACAGGATCCATCAAGGCCGTGCTCAATGCAAGAAACCTGACTGCATTGCAGACAGGTGCCGGTGCCAATTTTTACATTCTACCTTTTCTCTCTTTGGATAATAACGAGAAACTCAGGCTCACTCTTGTCCACAACCCTTGTTGGGCCTCAAAATCCGACTTCAATCGCGGCGTTTGGGGCAGGCAAGCAAATTCAAGCACACCTGCTCCTCCATCTCCAACACTACCCTTCCATCCGGAAATGCACCATCATCAATCGGTCGTCCTCTTCTCCCAATGTACAAAACTTGAGGGACATGCTTGAACCACGATTTAATTCTGTTCAATTCAATTACTTGACCTATACGTACTCGCCGTCATCGTCATCGACGGAAGATGATGACAACGTGAGAATCGTACTCGGAGACGCATCCATCATCGTCTGTGCCACGTCCTCCACCAAGCCTTTGTTCCCATCCTCTTTTGTTCGAGACGGGACGCACGTTGTCCTCGTCGGGAGTTTCAAACCTGAGATGAGGGAGGCGGATCAGGAGCTGATACTCCGAGCGGTTCTGAGCGGCACGATCCCGAGTCTGACCATGGAACAGTTGGCAGGAATATGAAGAGAAGGCTGCTCGTGGATCTTTATTCAGCGTGTCAGGTTGAGGCAGGGGAAAATATAGATGCACGTCTCTGCGAGAGCGATATGGTAGAGATCGGGGAGCTTTGCGCATCTCAAGCGTCGACGAGAATCCGTCTGAATGAAGAGTCCATCAAAGGGGGCATCACACTTTTCAAATCGTTGGACTTGGCATGCAAGATGTTGCCATTGCCTGTGCAGTGGTAAAGCGAGCGGAAGAGATGGGAATCGGAACGTATATCAAGGATTACGATGGTTAGATGATTCCTGATCTCCGTGGTTAAGGTGGGTGGAGTGTCTGACTATAGTATTTTGGTTGATGCTCCATAGCATTGCACTTCCTGGTCCAGACGTCATCTTTTGATGAGCTGGCTCAAAGTCATCAAGATCAGTGTGCTAAACACGCCGTGAAACAGGAGATGCATACAATAATGGTACAAAGATCCGGGCTGACTACGAGACTGACTAAATGTACTGTCTGTTGTACAGATGCCATATAGTTTTTGTTTTTCACTGCAGGTCTCTGCAGGTCTCTGCAGAATTTCTGCAGAATTACTGCAGATCACTGTGGATTCACTGCAGGTCTCTGCAGCATTACAATGCTGAGGAAGCTGATTTAGAAGCCATTTTTGCAGATTGGTAGAGAAAAGGCACTTTTTTGCAATTTTTTGAGTTATTCACATGAAACGAGTTATTAGCTGTTAATAACTCATGTGAATAACTACTCCAATATATTCAACCTCACTCCACGCACACAACAAACTCCAACCGACACTACCTGCCATCAAACAGGCCAAGGCCAAAAACGAAAATTTGCAGCATATCAATCAACAACGTAAGCATCATGGTACCATAAACAAAACTAATATTAATTCATACATTGACAGGAAACTCGAAATACAACAAAAATCACAACCCGACCTGGAATTGGAGGAAATAAAAGACAACAGATCACCCACATTTTCTGCTGAAATTGTGGAAGAAACTATGAGTGAAAAAGCCAAAGGTAAAAGAAAAGCCGAGATGAAATGAAAGGGATAGAGGAATTCCTCAATGAGGTCCCCATGATAATACAACTGCTCCTATCTTTGTATATTCCCATCTGTACTTTTATCCAAACTCGTATCACAGCAATCTAGGTTGCAGCTGTTGAAGTCACTTTAACCACTGTGCAAAAGGCCTGAGCCAGACATGAAAGTCTGACCTCATATTTAAGCTCTGTGTTGCACCCCCAAGCTAGGTGCTTTCAACACTCTATTGCACATAGTGATCTTTAACTGATGAAGCAGCAACTTGTTACATCAAGTACTTGCTTTTCCAACAGTGGCCAGCATCAGCCAATGCTTATCTAGTTTTATTTTACACCCGTAACAAGGTGCACCCTATCACCACAACTCCTAACCTGACACACCCAAGGCAATGGAATACTGGGGCAAACCAAGAACTGAACCTGCAAAACATCAGATTGAAGACCAGACCGCCAAGGTTGCTGCCTGCACCAACAATACCCATAACCTTGCCATTATTCAATGGATTGATGAACGGCATGATTCCAAAAGTCAAACTGCACATGGCTCAGATGAAGAAGCTGAAGAAGACCATCAAAATAATTGATGTCCTCATGAAGACAAGGCTGAAGCTGAAACTGATCATATGCCCTTGAGCAATATCCCTATCAGCAACCCCAGGGTATGTCCAGGCATGTGGAAACAGTGCACCATGAAATTGGAGAAGACACTGCCACTGAGATGCAATCATATGTTCAGCAGGCCAACAATGGATTTGATCAATGCCGCCGTGGACGGATTAAGGTGGAAGTCCCCCCCAAACACCTGTCCAATAATGTTGTTGATAGTGAGTTTGATGCTGAACAAACGGGCTTACGTGGCCACCATGATCAACACAGTGGGCCGTGCAAGCACTCTGAAGAAACCAAAAAATGCGGATAGCGCACACTTGTCTTGTTTGACGCCTGCAATCAATTCTTCATCAGCAGGCATCACTTCGGCTGTAGCCCCATCATCCTTTTTGGTGCTAATGTCTTTGGAGGTGCTGGCAACAAGTTTGACACTGCTCTGTCACCCGCCAATCTGGACAAACTTGAGAGAAGGAATGGTTTTGCCATGAGATCCATAAGCTCTGTTGGCAAGAATGTGGATGTGATTTTGTCGATGTCGGAGGAGGAGAGGATGAGGATGGCTGTATTTGAGGACATTATAATAGTCAGCGGTACAGCTAATAATTATCCAGTCCAGTTACTAACTGTTACAAATTCTCACCCTCTCATGGGGTTTTTTAACTTATGTTAATAACATGTTACTAACAAATATGTTAAATATGTTAATAATGATGTTAATTATAATTATTAACAGTGTTAATAATTATTTTGGTGGTTAATAACCTAAAGTTCCACAGTTCCTCAGGATTCATGTCAATTTTGGTGGAGTCCTGAGATGCCTGAGACTCTAAACTAGCCTCAGTGTCAACTAGTGTATTTTCTGACAGCATGTTAAGGAGAATATTTGCATCCAAGTTGATGCTCTCATCAAAATCAAACATGCCTGCCATGGTGAATTGAGTATTAACAATCAGAGGTTCTTCATCTGAATCTGATTCAGAGCTGGAGTCAGGTGAGGCTGTTTGACTATTGGTTGAACTTGAAGCTTCTTTGTTAATATCAACAAATGATATCCTTGGTTCATGAGATGTTTTCTTCATCAACATTGCCTTTTTCAGCAAAACCAAATAGGTGTCAAAGAAAATCTGGAGCCAATCAAATTTATAATACTCACCATATGGACACCATACCATTGTCCTACTTGGATCATAGTAATCAAGGGGGGGGGGTATCAACACTTTGGCATCCTCGCAGAGGAGAGTTGAGCCATGTCATTCACCAGAGAGCGGTTGATGCCTCCCATAAAGTTGAACAGTTAGCACTCAATTCTGTAATTGTACAATCCAATAATGACAAACGGATTTCTATCACTGTGCAAACAAACAATAAACCCGCTGAAATATCTGCCCTCATTGATTGTGGAGCAGAAGGAAACTTCATTGACAATGATGCGCTGTGCAGCAGGCAAACCCAAAAGAAACCCAATCTCTTGGTGCTTGAGCACACCTTCAGTGATTGACTGAGGCAGCGTTCGAAGCGAATGGGAGGTAATGAAGGGGGGAATGACACGCGACACGTATGACAGGGGGGGCAAGTCCTAGGAGGTTCTCAGACTTGGCTGAAGATACCAAGGTGAGCAGGCACCTGGTTATGTGGTAAGTGTGGTGTGAGTGGTACTGAGTTACTTTGAAGGGGACAAAGAGGATCGAAGACTGATCAAATCTTGACGGTGTGGCAATGAGGACGAGTGTGGCTGATGAGGAAACATGTCAAAGGCTATGTAAGATACTGGGGCAAGGGTCGAGACAAGGCGAGTGCAGACTGGGACAAGACAACACTAGGGACCTTGGAAAGTCTCAGAGGCGGCCAAAACTTGAACCGTGAACTCGGAGGGGAGGGAAGAAAGGTCAGGACTTCTCTGTCATTTGTCTAAGACATGTACATATATATACATCTTCTCAAAGCCCAACCAAAGCACGACAATGGGAATAGGTCCATGATGACAGAAACGAGCATGTGCACCAGGCACAAACTGGGAATACTTCTCTACCAACATTGCTGATGTTTGCAACACCCAACAAGCGCTCCACAGATCCTTGGGTACCTCGGTCAATGTTGCCTGTAACTGGATAGTGATGCACAGCCCGCATTGCAATGCCTTCGTGGTTTCTAGGCTTTGTACTCATGACAGAGCAGGTCCTTGAGCTGGGGATGGCATGTCATTTGGTAGCCTTCCTGCACTGCGACAGTGATAATCCTCCACACAACTTGACTGACAACAAACGTGGTGCTCCCTGCAGAGGCAAGCTCTTCTAATTGAACCAAGCTGTTGATTAATTTGAGGTGGAACCGGCTTCAACTGTATGGGTCCCTGGGTGCACGCAAGGCAGATGCCTCATCCGGGTCATGGAACATCGGCTCTAAGCCTCCTCAAGCACTGATCTGACATGTCAACATGGTTTGTCTCTCCTCCGTCACTGTCCTCAAGTCTATGAACTGTATTCCTATCAAGTCCAAGATGGATATACTGGCTCGCTCGGATGCTGGTAGCTGCAAGAAGGCTGCTCCTGGGGTGAACGAGATGAAGTTGTTGTGCGTTGGTGGTTTGACCAGGCTGGGAGGTACATCTATCATGGAAGAGTCCGGATCTACTGTCAGAGGTTCAGCGCAATCAGATATCCTTGACACAAGTGACAAACAGGCTGGTGCTGAGAGTCGTTCGATTAGGGTCAATGACTGTATGGTTGAGGGCATTCCATTCCACATTGGTCAAGAGTCATAGATGCTTCAGCTGGTTGGGTGTGAATGAGTCTGGGGCTATGGGGGGGTGATTGTCATGTCCTTATGTCAGGCGAGGCACCAGGCACCCATTTTTGCCAAATTTGCAATGTGGTGGGGCCCTAGTGACTGAACTGAGGTCGTCACAATGTAGCCGGGTAGCGCGGAACGGGGACTGTCTAGGGTCTGAAGATGTTTCGGGTATCCGCTAGGACTGAGGGGGCCGGATCAAAGACCTCGTCTGATCTCAAGCTTTGACTTTCATTTGGTGGGGTACTGCTGGCACTACGGACTTCGATTGTGAGCGGTGAAACAGTAAAGTAAAGGCCGACGTGGAAACGGCGTTCGGCCAAAGGGGCTCAGATGGTCAATCGGAAGTCACTCGGAATGAGAGACAGCACCAGAATGGTGCGAGGGAAAGCGAGCGGAACGGCGGAGTGTCGCCGAGTGATAAATAGAAAGGGAGCAGTAGTATTGGGGTGTCGAAAACTACTTCCTACTGCAACTACATGCATACTTTATACTATCTACCACGAGGCTTACCTGCGGCGAAGTTTCTCCTCCGAGTCCTGTTGGTCCGTGCACGTCCATGCCTCATGCTTGTCAAATATTTGCTGAACCGACTGTTTTGTCCCTTGTGCTGCATGTCCGATGTGCTTCGGCGCGAAGGTTTTGTTGCTTCGGTGATGTCCGACGCGGCTATGTGTCAGTTTCTCGTCCGCTTCGGCATCGGTCCCAACGTAGCGGAACCGGCACGTTACATCTCCCAGGTTCTTTTGATGCTGACCCCCGGTCAGGTCCGAGGTGATAAGGATGCGATAAGAATGAAATGGGGAGTGGTGGGTGGGTTCTCTCTTTGTTTCCGTCATGTCTGCTCTCTCGTTGCCAGCTGGTGACGATACCGACAGCCTTGTTCAGTTGACTTTGCAGCAACTAAAGCTTCGTGCTCAGAGCTTTAGTCGTCGGTTATTGGAAGTTCCGTCGGATTCCGTGACGGAGGAGAACGCTCCTGCCGTTCGCATATGGTTGGGATTGGCGCGGGATGATTTCGTGCATGGTTCTCCATTGTGGCGCCTCCTCTAACGATTCCGTAGGATAAGATTCGGACACTAATAGGCAAACTTGAGCAAGAGGGTGTGGATCCCCGTCTCCCTTCCGTTGTTAAGGACGGTCTTGAGCAATACAATCGGCTCCATCGTTCATTACAGGAGCTAGCTGCGGCGGCAAGTGTGGTGTGTTTGTTGTCGGGTGGAAGCCTCTGTCCCGAGGATTCCGCCAGTCTTATCAATGTCGGTTCTGCAGCGTCCAGTAACGTTCGGAGCAGCACCGATCAGTCAGGTGTCCTTGTCGGCATGCTGCCATGACTCTGGCTTATCCGGGTTTGACTGCGGAAGGTGCGACTCCCAGGCGTCCCGTCGCAAAGAAGCGTGCATCCGCTCATCCTATTTCGGCGCCGGACGCTCTTCTGACCAAAGAATCCCAGGTTCGTTTGTGGTTGACTACGTACGGGTGCCAGCGCTGATCTCGGATGCCCAGCGGTGCGTCAAGTGTGCCCAGGATGGCCGAAACTGCGTTATCACTCCCGGCCGCGCATCGTGTGACTTTTGCCATGGTCAAAAAATAAAGTGCTCCTTGGCATCTGGGCTTCGATCATCAAGAGCGGTTTCGTCGGCTACAGCGAGTGGTGCAGGCTTGTTGGCATGGGGCGTGGAGAACATGGCTGTGACGGGGAAGGTTCCGGAGACGCCGCTGCGTGGCGATAAAAGGAAAGTGGAAGCAGGAAACAGCCCGGAGGAGCAGCCTCCGTGTACATGTAGCAGGGGAAATTTGAAGGAAAGCATCATCGAGGTCGGCTCACTCGCAGTCGGCAGGGCGGCTGTGGCAAAGGATGCGCCGGTTGCGGGTTCGTCGTGGGTCATGGGGCCTCCGGTGCAAGCTCCAGCAGATTTCGGAAGGTGTATGGGCACGCTCGAGCAGCAGATTGCGATGCTCGATTCATTCTACCTCCAGTCGATGAAAACGTTGTGACAGTCAGTGGATGATTTGAAAGACGAGGTTTCACGTGCGGACGCGGTGGCGCAGAAGGGTAAAGGTTGTGGCAGAGGATGTGGCAAGGAGAAAAGCAGAGAGGAGTAGCGGCGGATTGGGACTTGGTGGTGTTTGCATTGCCGCCGGCGCCCTGTATAATACGTTTAAATGAGTGTAGAGTACGTGTTGAGAATGTAAAAGAAAGGTGTCCACGGAGTGCGTCAGACGGAATCACCATGAGTGTCCGTTAGGATATCGTTGAAACCATCACTATCGCCGTCGGCGATGGAGGCTTCATCGGATGTGTCACGGACAATGCCCTCGTCGTGGTTTGTTCTAAGTCGACAACGACAAGCAGAGTCTTGGTCCGCTCCCAGTCACTGGACAATGAATCTAGACGCTAAGTCAAACGATGACAAAGGTCCTGAGAACGACGAAGAAGAAGAGCATCGAGTTCGAGCGAGGTTGAGAGCAAAACTCATCTAAGTTGGAACTGAGGTTACTCTAAGATACATGGGGTTTATATACTCCTGGAGAACAAAAGAAACCGTAAAAGGGATGAGGCTGTAGCTACTCGAGAAAGGAAATGTGAAGGTAGCTACAAAAGGAGATAGCATCCAGGCTGTACACTGCGCAGTAATGATGAATATGAAATGGTTACTGAAACACAAAGACAAAACGAAAAGAGAACTGTAACATTACCCCCTTCGTATGCGAGAAGTCACCGACTTCTACCATGAATTCGTCCAACCATGATCCTGCCTGGATTCCAGCCAACTGATAATGTTGCCAACGTCTTTGTCAGCGGTCTCTACTCGCCATTGTAGACTTTGAATTGCCCATTGTAATTGTTTTGCAAGCATCACGTCTCGTTCCTCGTAGGTGAGGGTGTGCGGGTCCGTGGTAAGAGTGAGGGCGGTGATGAAATCGAGTGGCTCGGAACATAGATTGAAATAGGTGACCAGGGTGGCAAGATTGTCACTGACGTTGTTGAGCATGGCATTGCGAGGACAGGTGACGATGGGCGGAACGGGTGTAATAGGGACGGTGACAGTGTCCGCCAGTTCAGCCAGGTGTTCATGAAGTTCGGGGAGGTCAGCGAACTCAAAGTTGTTGATTGTGATGGTGGTATTAACAAAGACCTCGAGAGGGAGGTCCTGGGCGGTGGCGAGGAAAGGCGAGAGGACAGAGACAGGTTTGATGTAACAATGGCCACATGCGGTGACCAAGAGGGCAAAAGCAAAGGCAATGAGGTAGGCGACGGTGGTGAAGAAAGCGGGCATGATGTGACGAATGGTTTGGGGACTCCATTGTGTTCCAAAGCATCTTTTTATATTCAATTGAACGCTTCGTCATCATAATTGACAGTCCGGAGCTCTTCTTCCGAAAATTGGTAAGATGACATGGGCGCTCTGATGTTGGGAACATATTCGAGTTCTTCATCAGATTCTTCTGATTCGTCTAGTCTGTTCCTGGTTGTGGTGGAAATCTCGTTCCCATGTTTGAGATTTATGTCCGAGGAATTGTGGGATGAGGTGATCTGATCAGGTGAATTGGGTATGGTAGGTCTGTTTGTATCATCAAACGCATCTAGGAAATCCAGACTTTCCAATGCATTGTTGAAGTTGGCGATTGCATTTGGAACATGTCGGTCGTTAATCCATCAATAAATTTCAATTTCTTTGCCGGCGCGCTTTAGACTCTGAATAAAAGCGTAGGTAACAGGATCCTCTCGATGAAGGGCTGCTTCGGTATACACATTATATGTGTGATTTAAAGGTCTGTTAGGCGATGGAAGGTATGGTGATCTGGCATCCGGGTAGTAAGGTAATTCTTCTGGATCAAATGTAAGATCCATGTATTTTGGAAGATAGTGAAGACGAGCGTTGAATGGGAATTCCACATGTCCCTGTGTTAAATGTCCGGTGGTTAGTCTTGAGACTCTAGGTGCGATTTGTCAAGCTGCCTGAGTTCGGATAATTTTTGTTAATCGTGGTAATCCTAATAGAGAGGTTGGAGGGCGATATATAGGGAATGTAATGATTTGTCCTTGGAATTTTTTATAGAGTTTTGGGGAATATCGTCCTCGAGTAGAACAATATTTCTTTGTATATCGAATGTTTTGTTTAAGGATTTGGCGGTTACAGTAACGAGACATAGTTGCTTTACAATTGTCTTCTCTGTTTATATGCTTGCAGAATATCCGCAGCGTTGCCTAAATTGCGTTCAGGTTCCCAGGAATTGTCATTTGGACCGTAGTTTTTCCATTTAACCAAATACTGATATCCTGCTCCACGCTTTCGGTGTGCAAGAACCGCTTTGACTTCAAACTCTTCTTGTCCATTTACAAGATCAGGAGGTGGGGCTGTGTAATTTGGTCCATGTGTTTCAGTCTCCCTATATGGCATAAGGAGTGACGTGTGAAAGACTGGATGAATGCGCCATTGTTTCGGAAGTTTGAGCTTATACGTCACTGGTCCCAAAACTTGCTCAATGGGGAAGGGTCCTTCTCGTTTCGGCGCTAGCTTTCTGGACTGGTATGGAATATTAAGGTTTCTGTTTTCGAGCCAAACTTTGTCTCCTATTTTGAATTTGATTGACTTGTCTCTAATTCGTCTAGCCACCATTTGTCTGGCTAATTCATGCACAGCAAGCACCTCTTCCCTAGCTTTTGTAGTAACTGTAGCCATTCTTCTGCTGCTGGTGTCGTCATTTTCTGTGCTGCAGTAGGTAGTGCAACAGGGTTTGTTCCATACATAAGTTGGAAAGGCGATGCTTTAACTGAATCATGATGGCGATTATTATGGGCAAATTCGACAATTGGTAATAGTTGTTTCCAAGTGTGCACTTCTATTGCACAGAATATTCGAAGATATACTTCCAGTTCTTGATTAACTCGTTCCGTTTCTCCATCGGTTTGTGGATGATAGGCGTGATCCAATGTTCTCCTGATTTCTTGGAAGACTTTGGCTGAGAACTGTGGTCCTCAATCCGAAATGAGACATCTGGTAGACCAAAGCGTTTGAATATTTCGGAGAATGTAGAGGTCTGCCGTCCCTAATGCGTCGATGGTTTTCTTGCAGGGAGTAAGGATTACCCCCTTTGTAAGACCATGGTCCACCGTGACCAAAATCGAGTCAAATCCGTCAGAAATGGGAAGGTCGGTAATAAAATCCAAGGTCACTTGTTGAAATGGTCGAGTTGCCTTGGATCTGATTGGTAGGAGGGCCGGGGTGTTGGGGTGAGTGTTCACCTTCATTTGCTGACATGTGGCGCATCCGGTGATCCATTCCTTGACGTGTTTATACATTCCTGGCCACCAATAATCTCATTGTAACAATTCTAACATTTTCAAGTGTCCAGGATGTCCGGAAGTAGGCGATTCATGAACTGTTTTAATAATACTCGTGCGAAGTGTTCCGAGGTCAGGGATATATGCCCTGTCAATGTATCGAATGATGCTGTCAACAAACACCCAATCCTGGAGTTTGGATTTGATAGGTGGAGCACGTTGCAATTCTATGACTTCAATGATGGTTTTTCCAAAGCTGTCAAGTGACGTGGCATCTCGGATTTTCTGAGCAAGGTCTGTAGCGATAAGGCGAATGAACTTGTATTGGGTAACATGATACATCGTCCAGCGTGTCATCATCTTTCATTGATCAGGACGGCGGGATAATGCATCTGCTTCAAAACATTTTCGTCCCTGGTACGTGCTCTATCTTCAGGTCAAATTCGATAGCATCATAGACCAACGAGCTTGTCGAGGTGTTAACCGTTGCGGGTTCTATAGAATGAAAGGTTTTTATGATTGCAATGAACTATAATTGGATGCGGAGATCCATGCAGCAAATGTCGCCATGCTTGTAATCCTTTAATAATAGCCAGTAGTTCTCGGTCATAGATTTGGTAATTCTGTTCCGTCGTGGTTAAGGCGTGTGATATAAAGCCACAAGGATGGAGGGATCCGGAGGCATCAGCTTGTTTCAATACTGCTCCAGTGGCCTTATTGGAGGCGTCTGTTTGCAGGATAAATGGTCTTGTGGGATCTGGCATGCGTAGGACTGGCATTGACAAAAATTTTCGTTTTAATTCATCGAAAGCCGTCTGACAATCAAGCGTCCAACTGAAAGTTAAACCTTTCTTAGTTAAGTCCGTCAACGGTTTTGCTATAGCAGCAAAGTTGCCGATGAATCGTCTATAGAAATTTCCGAATCCGAGGAAAGATCTGACTTGTTTGACTGTTGTAGGGGTTGGCCAATCTCTGATACCGGCAAGTTTTACAGGGTCCATTTGAATATGACCGGGCGTAATGACCATACCCAGGAATTCGACTTCTTGAACGCAAAATTTGCATTTCTCTAACTTCAAAAATAAGTCTTTCTCCTGTAAGCACTCTAAGACTCTTTCGGTTCGTTTCTGTATTTCGTCTTTCGTTTTCCCACAGATCAGAATGTCGTCCATATAAATAATGAGCCATCCTTCGTTAATCATGTCCTGGAAGTATCCGTTTATCATGGTCTGGAATGTCGAGGGCAAATTGCAGAGGCCGAAGAACATTACTGTTGGTTCATACAACCCTCAGTTCGTAATGAAAGCTGCTTTCCATTCATCGCCTTTTTTAATTTGGACGTTGTTATATCCCCAGCGCAAATCAAGTTTAGTGAAATAGTTTGCGCCTTCTAACTTTGTCATTAGGTCTGAGACTAGGGGTAATGGATAGGCGTTTTTGATCGTCCATTCGTTAAGGTAACGATAGTCCTGGCAGGGTCTAAGGGCGCCGCTTTCTTTCTTTGAAACGAAGAAAAATGGTGATGCCTGTGGCGATTTGGATGGTCGAATATATCCTTTGTCTAATTGCTCCTTAATCCATTCATCGAGCGTTGACTGTTCTTTTAGTGATAGTGGGTAGATTTTGCTAACTTTCGGTGTAAATCCGGTTTTGAGTTCAATTGCATGGTCCCATGGACGTGATGATGGGAAATGCTCCGATGCCTTTTTCTCAAAGGTAGACTGCCAGGGAAGGTATTTGGGTGGTAAGACAGTTGGCGTTTCGTCACGTTTTGCTTGGTGTTCAAACGCTTGTGACGCCGATGTTTTTATTCTTATCCTGTACTCGTCCTCTCCCCATTGTTGGGTGTCTAGCGCCATGCGCCAAATAGGTTTGTCATCTTCTGAATCATCGTCTATTTGGAGGGTTTTCTTTCGCCAATCAATAGTCGGGTTATGCTTTTCCAGCCATGGTATTCCAAAGATGATTTCTTGATCTCCTAAGTTTGTGATCCATAACCAATTATCATATGGTTTTCCATTGATAGAATAAGTAATATGAGTTCGATGTGTGATCATGCCATTTTGATTAATAGTCCCATCGGTGTTTTTGACTTTAATTGGTTGTTTTAATTTTTCTTTTGGCCAATCTTTTGATATGCGTTCATCGATGAAGTTTCCTTCTGCTCCACAGTCAATGAGGGCAGATATTTCAGTGGGTTTATCGTTCATTTGCACAGTGATTGAAATTTGTTTATCATTATTGGATTGTACGATTACAGAATCGAGTGCTAACTCTTCGACTTTATGGGAGGCGTCAACCGCTTTCTGGCGTCTCCTTCTTAAAAACCCTCTGTTTCGAGTTCTTGGAGGGTATTCTCGTGCTCATCGTCTGGCAGTGCTTTCAATAGTGCCCTAATGCGTTGGGCAGTTGATTCTTCTGAGGTTGTTTCCTCAATAGTTCTAATGGTGCGATTCTGTGGTGGAGGCGATTTGTTGGGCGTTGTCTGGGTGTTCCCTTTGTTTGGGCAATCCCTGGATATGTGTCCCTGAGTTCCGCATCAGAAACGCTTGCCGGTTTTCCGATATTCCTCCTTTTGGGCATCTGAAAGGCATCCAGTAGTTATGGCATTGACTCCTTTTGATCCTGATGCCGAGTTCTGCGAGTTTCGGTTAAATTTGAAATGTCTCTCCGTATTTCCTGATCCAGAGGATCAGTTCATCAGTTTCAGGGTCTCCCAAGCATTGTGTAATCGCTCCGCAGCATCATAGGCTGTTTCCATGTTGATAACTGGAGGTTTTCGATGATTTTGCTGCGACTGATGCTGGAGTCCTTTACAAAAATAGATTTGCTGCGCCATGAACCCTGTGATTCCGGTTGACTGAATGAGCGATCGGAACTCTGAATATAAGTGGGGATATCAATATCTCCGCCCACTTTAACTTTATCTAGATCATTCAGGGTCCTAGCTGCAGTGTCTGATTCGCCCCAATCGGCTAAGAATCGCTTTTTGAAACTGCTGTAGCTATCCCAAGAGAGCATTGTTCCTTCTTCCTTCTTCTTTCCTTCGTCTGTTGTTGCCTCATCCAATTCCTCTCGGATATTGGATTTCCAATCGTCTAATTCCTCTCCTAAGTGTAGGAAAACATATTTGATTTTCTTCTTGGCAGTGGTAAATCGTTCCTCATCAAGATCGAAGGTGTCATCGAACGCATAGATGAAATGTTTTGCTTTGGATCGTTGTCCTTTGAATTTCTCAATGGAGATTCCCTTTATCCCTTTCGGAGATGTTTCCTTTTCGTCTGCCATATCCCTTTTTGTTTCGGTTTCAGGTTCCTGTTTCGGTTCAGTTGTTTGTTTCAAGCTTTCTCCTTGTTTTGGTTTGTTGTCAAAATCTAGATCTAGTTCGATCTGCTGTTGTTCCTTGTATTCGTTCCACTTGGCAAGAGTAGATTCCTCAAGTGCGGAGAAGACTCCGTCAGTTAGATCCTCAGTGTCTCGAAACTCGTGCCACCAAGTGAGTTTTGGTTCTTTGTTTGGTGGGAAGAATAATCGGCTATCTGAATTGTTTTCTTTGTTATGCCAATTAATCCAAGTTTCTGCTGGTAATTCTTCATCAGGGTTTCCTTCTCTGTATTCTCCTTCGAAGAAACCTTCTGGGACTCGCTGGTTCTTTTTCTTAGTGGTTGAAATGTAATACCACCCTTCGTTTGTTGTAGAAGGATAGACTTCCCTTTGTCCAAGGTAGTACTTTTGCCTATAACGAACGGAGTTGTTTGGCGGTCTGATCTGGGAGGTTCGGGTCTCAATGGTGTCTGGCTAGTGACGAAGCACTGAGCGGTTCCTGAGTTCCAACTTGTGTTACGGACGATGCCCTCATTGTGGTTTGTTCTAAGTCGACAACGACAAGCAGAGTCTTGGTCCGCTCCCAGTCACTGGACAATGAATCTAGACGCTAAGTCAAACGATGACAAAGGTCCTGGGAACGACGAAGAAGAAGAGCATCGAGTTTGAGTGAGGTTGAGAGCAAAACTCGTCTAAGTTGGAACTGAGGTTACTCTAAGATACATGGGGTTTATATACTCCTGGAGAACAAAAGAAACCGTAAAAGGGATGAGGCTGTAGCTACTTGAGAAAGGAAATGTGAAGGTAGCTACGAAAGGAGATAGCGTCCAGGCTGTACACTGCGCAGTAATGATGAGTATGAAACGGTTACTGAAACACGAAGACGAAACGAAAAGAGAACTGTAACAGGATGCGTGCGTCATCATGTACAACTCCTCGTCTGATTTACTAAGCAAGCGTGAAAGTCTCTCACCGGGCACAATACTACGAGCGAAGTAGGGAATTAAACGTTTGGCAGAATACTGGAGGTGTGAAAGGGTTCCGTCCATTTCGGCCAGTATATACGATCCTCCTTCTGTTTTCCGAATAACAATCATCGGTCCGATGTACCGAGGTTTGGTTTTGCGATCGAGTTCCATGTTGATCCTGTTATTTCGGACTAGCACCATCTCGCCCCTGTCAAAGTTGAAGTGTCGGATAGAGTTTCGGAACTGCTGCTCCAGCTTCCGTGCGGCGTTGAGGCAAGTCTTGTATACCTTGTCCCGGATTGCGCTTAGGTCTTCAGGCTGCTTTTGCAATTGGCGGGCTCAGTAGGCGATGAGCTCGTCTGTGGTTATCTCAGAGGTAATCAGTGGGCAGAGATACGTGGCTTCCGTGATGTCTAGCGGAAGGATTGGTTCTACACCGTGCACGATGTAATATGGACTGTATCCGGTTGTCGGGTGAATGGTGACCCATTCTGCCCAGAAGACCAACAGTGCTACTTGACTCCATTTGGCAGCGTTGCCGTTGGCAACCTTGATTAGCGACTCACGGATGTCCAGATGTCGGCGCTCAACAATACCGTTTGCTTGCAAGTTGTATGGTGATATCCGTTGATGAGCGGTGTCCCGCTGTGACCGTGTAGTGACATCGTCACGTATATGTGTCATGCTATGCGAGAGGAGTCCTATCGTCACCGGGATTATACACATGCACTGAGCCCGCCACTAACTATCTGACTGACTCCGAACAAGGTCCGCAGCGTCGCATATCGGTTCTCCGCGTGCACACTTGCAGCGCAAGCCGCGCAACCGTAGAAGCTTCATCTGCCAACCGTCGCATTACCAACATCCGAGCATTCGCGCTAAACAAACCGCACATGCCGCATTGGGAGTTGCGCCGCAGTCCGCACAGCCACTTCCGCAATAGGCAGGTCCGCCTTCCGAGTACCGCGATTGAGAGCCGCTAGCCGCATCTGTCCACGATCGACGAAAAAAGCTATTTAGCCGAAAGAAATCTTCACGGACTATTGCGTCGATCAACGAATACAACCGGACAGCTACATCGAGCGTAAAAGGGTCGCACTCCGGCAACCGGCTCACAGTCACTAGTGAATACCCTAGCGCTTAGCAATTGGACGCCGGAAGTCGATCAACAGCTGTCGCACACCTATTTGAGACGCCCTTAGGGACAGCGCCAATACGATCAGGGTTCCACTACGGAGTTACACACCGGAGGAAAAAACTATGAAAATGCTCGTATACTAAGCCGCATCGGACGACGCCTTTCAAAAGCACGGATTGGGACAGTAAAAGACACATGCACCTCAGGATACAGAAAAAGTTTCAGAGTTCCATCGCTTCGGTAGATAGTAAAAATGTATATAAACCATCTTGTTTCGTAGTAGAAAATATCATATCATACCCACGCGGTTTCACTTTCAAAGTCTCGTCGTTCTCGTGCCTCAGGTTTTACTCCTCTCCTCGTCGTTTCGTCCGTCGTCAACGCCGCCTTGCGGAAAAGACTCGTGCGCTCCGTCGTTACTGCCAGCGTTCAGCCACCGCTATCACCCGCTATCCACACTCGACTTCGGCGACGCCACTAACTACCGCCCCCACTTGCGTCAAGCATCACCTGAGCGCATCAGGAATTTCACAAGTCTGGCGACCGCAACTACGCGTCACACCACATCCGCGAGTATCTAATAATAGTCCGCGCTTGTCCGCATAGTCCGCGCTTGTCCGCATAGTCTGCGCTTGTCCGCAGTTTCCGCGCACATCCGCATAGTCTGCGCTTGTCCGCAGTTTCCGCACACGTCCACATAATCTGCGCTCTTCCGCACTTTCTACCTTGCCCACGGGAATTCGAGCGAGTTTGTTACTGCGCGCGTGTTGCTAAATATTATCCGCTATAGTCCTCATACCCGCGCAGGATAATTCTCTACAGGTTGACGGGAGCTTCTTTAAACTTGCCTCGCAAACAAACCCCCGGTCTACACAGCAGCTTTGGCAGTGTAGTAACATATTACCGTATATGGTTGATGCCGTACCGGTGGCGGAGGAAGTCCAGGGCGGCTACATATGGTGTTCCGTTGTCGGTAACAATGGTTTTGATGGCTCCGTGTCGGCAGAGGATATCTTCAAAGATGAACTTGGCAATTCCCTCGGCCTTCTCCAATCGGAGCATATGATATTCGGGCCATGCGGAGAGTGAACATCGTGCTTGTGTGATGTAATTGAATCCACCGGAGGGCGGCATTTTCATAGTATCCATGTGCACGGTTTGAAAGAGTCCCGCGGGTTCTGGCACCGTCGGCGGAATGTGTATGCAGTGTATGTTCCTTATCTGGCAGTTATGACATGTCTGGACATACCATTTTGTGTCGTTGTCAAGGGACGGCCACCAGAACCAATCTCTGATGCGTGAACAAGTTGAGAAAATGCCTTTGTGTCCAATGCCATCGTGGGCTTCCTTGATTATCCGGAGCCGTCTTGCGTCATCAAAGATGACCAGCTTATGTCGTCGGTGATCGTCTCGGTACCATAATCGTTCGCCTTGGATGAAAAACCGCTTAGCCTTCGCCATCCATTGCCAGAACTGGTCTTCTGACATATCGGCCAGTCGGTTCGGATTCCTCAAGTATGCTTCTATCCTGGATATCTCAGCGTCCCTGGCAATTTGCTTGTTGGACCGTGGAATTTCCTCGGTGCCGGTGGTAGTTTCGTAAGAGGCGGCGGTGATCCATGGCTTCGGTTCCCAGTTGGCGGCTTCGATGCAGAATCCGTTGGCCATGTCAATCCAGTCGTCGGGGTTGCCGTCGTCCTGAGGTTCATCATCTTTGGAAGTCAGACGTCTGGATAGCCCGTCAGCAGGCATATGCTTCTTGGCAGATACATGCCGCAGTGTGAAGTCGAAAAGTAGGATGCCAGCGATCCATTGGTTAATTGTATTATTCGGCTGGATATCCGGGTTATTAATCATACCCTTGATATATTTGGCATCTACTTTGACCACTAGGTTCTTTACACCGATAATGAAGATCTTGACGTCCTGGAGGGCCCGGTGTAACGATTCAAATTGGGCCAGCCTGAGACCAATGCCCAATGCTCACATCTGCACCGCCTTGACCCTCGGACCCTCTGACACTCATTTCCGATGCCAACGAAGCCAGACAAATCCCTCCGAGCAATACCGAGCCTCATTGAGCACCACCGAGCCTCATTGAGGATCACTGTACCCTCTCGGAACCCCTTCGGAACCCTTCGGACCTCCGTCGGAAACCTTTGGACCCTCGGAGACCACCGCTCTGAGTCCTCATGTACGCCGCATGGCAGTAGGTACATAAATGTGCTACGTATTTTTGAAATACAGTTTCCCCTTTGCCTCCAACACTCATTTGAGCCCCGTCGGAGCCTCAGCCAGCACTGGGCGACGCCTTTCGGCGCCGCCGAACTCGTTCGGCATTTTCCCGCGACCTCGGAGGCACCTCAAGTCAGCCTCCGTTTTGTTGTTACACCGGAACAGTCCGTATAGCTCCAGTTTAGACTGTGAGTACCGCTGTTCACGCTCGTTGAATGTAATAGAGCTGTACCAGCTCGGATAGCGCTTCTTGTCGTCGCTGATCTGTGAAAGCCAATACCCTACCGCGTACCATGATGAGTCGACAGCCAAGATAACTTCATTTGCCAAGTCATAGTCGATTCCTCGTATGGCGGTGGAGTTTATTGCGAGCAGTTTTAATGTGTCAAAAGCGGCTATGTGGCGGTCCATGAATTGGAATTTGGCGTCCTTCCGTAAGAGGTCCGACAATGGTCTAGTGTGCTCCGCATAGTTTTTGACGTAAATGCGGACGGTTCCGAGGGTACCCAGGAATCCGCGTACTTCAGTGATGGTTTCCGGTACGGGCCAATTCTTGATTTTCACTATCCACGAGTCGTTGGGAAGGCATCCTTCGTACATGCATTTGTGTCCGACAATCACCGCTTCCGGAACGCAAAAGAAGGACTTCTTGCCTGAAAATGTGCCTCCGGTGTGTTTGACGCGTTGAATAACTCGGTTAATGTTTTGCACGTGCTCCCATACGAAATGCCGAATGCCGGTGTAACGATTAAAGTGAGGCCGACGTGGAACGGCGTTCGGCCTAAGGGGCTACAGAGGTCCGTCGGCGGTTACTGGACGACTATGACGGCGCCGATAAGGGAACGATAATGAGCGGAACGGCGACTACGTCGCCGAGCGAAGAGGTTCACAGATATAAGGAAAGGAACGGAGTGTATTACTGTCCTCTACTACATACATGCATTCTTTATATACTTCCGGACACAGGCTTACCTGCGGCGATGCTTCGTCACCGAGTCCGTTGGTCCGTGCGCGTCCTGTTCCTCCTCCTGCATTGGATTTATCGTCCAGTCGGCGGGGACGGCCCTTATGATGCGGTTCGGCGCGAAGGTTCGTAGCTCGGCGTTGTCCGGTCCTGATCTCGGTTGTCGTCCGCTTCGGCTGTCGGTCTCAACGTAGCCGGAACCGGCACGTTACATCTCCCGGGTTCTTTTAGTGCTGACCCCCGGTCAGGTCCGCGGCGATAAGGAGGCGATAAGTATTAAATAGGGAGTGGTGGGTGGGGTTTTCTCCGTTCCATCATGTCCGTTCTCTCGTCGCAAGCCGGGGGCGATACCGACAGCCTTGTCCAACTAACTTTACAGCAGCTGAAACTTCGTGCTCGGAGCTTCGGTCGTCGATTGTTGGAAGTTCCATCGGATGCCGTGACGGAGGAGAGCGCTCCTGCCATTCGCGTATGGTTGGAGCTTGCGCGGGATGATGTCGTGCGTGGTCTTGTCGTTGTAGCGCCTCATCTAACGGTTCCCTAGGATAAGATTCGAACCCTATTGGGCGAGCTCGATCAAGACGGTGTGGATCCTCGCCTCCCTTCCGTTGTCAAGGACGGACTCGATCAGTACGATCGGCTCCGCCGGTCGTTACGGGAGCTGGGTGCGGCAGTCACCATGGCACGCTCATCGTCGGGTGGAAGTCTTCGTCCCGAAGACTCCGCGAGTCTCCTCAATGTCGAGCGTTCGGCTTCCAGTAGCGTTCAGAGCAGTCTGGTGTGCTCGTCGGGGTGTCGCCATCGTCTGTAGCTCATCCGGATTCACATGCGGAAGGCGCGACCCCCAGACGTCCTGTTGCAAAGAAGCGTGCGTCCGCTCATCCTATTTCGGTGCCGGAAGCTATTCTGACCGACGGTTCCCAGGTTCGTTTGTAGTTGACTAGTCCGAGTTCCGGCACTGATCTCAGATGCACAGCGGTGCGTCAAATGTGCCCAAGATGGCCGTAATTGCGTGATTACTCCCGGTCGCGCGTCGTGCGACTTCTGTCATGGTCGGAAGGTCAGGTGTTCATTGGCTTCCGGTCTTCGGTCATCAAGAGCGGCCTCGTCGGCTACAAGCGGTGCAAGTTCGTTGGCACGGGGAGTGGAGAAGATCGCCGTGACCGAGAAGGTTCCGGAGATGCCGATGCGTGGCGATAAGAGGAAGGTGGAGCCAGGGAACAGTCCGGAGGAGCAGCCTCCGCGTACACGCAGCAAGGGGAATTTGAGGGATGGCGCCGTCGAGGACGACTCACTCGCTGTGAGCAGGGCGGTTGTGTCGAAAGGTGCGCCGGTCGCTGGTTCTTCGCGGATTATGGGGCCTCCGGTGCAGGCTCCTGCGGACTTCGGAAGGCGTATGGGTGCGCTCGAGCAGCAAATAGCCACCCTCGACTCGTTTTACCTTCAGTCGATGAAGACGCTGCGGCAATCGGTGGAGGATTTGCGGGAGGAGGTTTCTCGTGCGGAGACGGCAGCGCAGAAGGGTAAAGGTCGCGGCAGGGGACGTGGCAAAGACAAAGGCAGGGAGGAGTAATCGGGCGGTTTGGGACTCGGTGTCATTCGCATCGTCGCCGGCGGCCCCTGTAAAGAATAATTTGAGTGTAGAGTATCGTGCAATATATTTAGAATAGTGTGTTTGCGGAGTGCATCAGACGGAGTCCGCATGAGCGTCCGTTGTGTCACTGAAACCATCACGATCGCCGTCGGCGACGGAGGCTTCGTCGGATGCGTGTGTCATCATATACAACTCCTCGTCTGATTTACTAAGTAAACGTGAAAGCTTCTCACCGGGTATAATACTACGAGAAAAATAAGGAATAAGTCGCTTGGCCGCATACCGTAGCCTTGAGAGCGTTCCGTCTGTTTCGGCGAGTATGTACGATCCACCTTCCGTTCTTCGAATGACGACCATCGGTCCCAAGTACCGGGGTTTTGTTTTACGATCGAGTTCCATATCGATCTTACTGTTTCGCACAAGTACAAGATCACCTTTCCCGAATGCAAAATTCTTGATAGTCTCTTGGAATCGCTGTTCTAACTTCCGGACTGCTTCCAAGCGTGTTTTGTAAACCGTATCCCGGATTGCTTGAAGGTCCGCGGCTCGTTTTTGCAGTTGCCGAGCACGGTACCCAATGAGGTCCTGCGTGGTGGTTTCGGCTGTGATGGGTGGACATAAATATGTTGCTTCCACAATATCGAGTGGCAAGATCGGTTCCACGCCGTGCGCAATGTAGTACGGGCTGTAGCCTGTAGTCGGGTGGATGTGATCCTCTCGGCCCAAATACAGATGGCGCTACTTGGTTCCATCTGGAGACGTCGCCGTCGGCAGCTTTGATTAACGATTCCCGGACATCGCGGTGACGGCGTTCGACTATACCGTTGGCTTGTGAGTTGTATGGCGATATCCGAATGTGATTGATCCCGTATCGGTGACGCAGAAACTCGAGCGCCGCACATAGGGCGTACCGTTGTCGGTGACTATGACTTCTATGGCTCCATGTCTGCATAGGATATCTTCGAATATGAATTTGGCGATTCCTTCGGCCTTCTCGGTTTGAGCATGCGGTACTCGGGCCACGCCGATAGCGAGCATCGGGCCTGTGTGATGTAATTGTATCCCCCCGACGTTGGCATTTTCATGGTGTCCATGTGCACGATCCTGAAAAGCCCTCCCGGTTCCGGCACCGTTGACGGAATATGCAATCGCTGGGCATTTCTTACTTGGCAATTGTGGCATGATCGGACATACCATTTAATATCGTTATCGAGGGAAGGCCACCAGAACCGATCCCGGATGCGCGCCCGTGTAGCAAAGATGCCTTTATGTCCGATGTCGTCGTGTGCTTCCTTGATTATTCGTAACCGCTTGGCGTCGTCGAAAATGACAAGTTTGTGCCGGCGGTGATCATCCCGGTACCATAGCCGATTGCCTTGAACAAAGAACCTTTGAACCTTGTGCATCCATTGTCGGAAGCGGTCCGCCGGCATGTCGGAGGGTCGCTGTGGGTCCTGAAGGTATGCTCTATGCGTCGGAGCTCGGCGTCTCGGTATCTTGCTTGTCGGATCTGGGCAGTTGGATTTGGGATTCAGTGGTAATCTCGTATGACGCCACCATGGTTCGCGGTCTAAAGGTCCAGTTAGCAGCCTCGGCGCAAAATCCGTTAGCTTCATCAATCCAGTCGTCGGGGTCGGTTTCATCCTGTGGCTCGTCGTCTTCGGATGCCGGTCGCCTTGATAACCCGTCGGCCGGCGTGTGTATCTTGGCGGAGACATGGCGAAGGGTGAAGTCAAATAGCAGTATTCCGGCGATCCATCTGTTGATGGTGTTGTTCGGCTGGACGTCTGGGTTGTTGATCATTCCCTTGATATACTTGGCGTCTACTTCGACTATGAGGTTCTTGACGCCGATGATGAATATCTTGACGTCCCGGAGGGCGCGGAACAGTCCGTACAGTTCGAGCTTTGATTGGGAGTAGCGCTGCTCTCGTTCGTTAAATGTAATGGACCCATACCGGTTCGGATAGCGCTTTTTGTCATCGCCATTTGCGAAAGCCAGTATCCTACCGCGTACCAGGATGAGTCGACTGCCAAGATTACTTCGTTATCGATTCATAGTCGAGTCCTCGGATTGCCGAACAGTTAATTGCAAGTTGTTTCAAGTTGTCGAAGGCGCGATGTGGTGCTCTGTAAATTCGAACTCGATATCCTTCCGAAGGAGTCTGATAACATTCGGGCGTGCCTGGCATAGTCCTTGACGTAAATGCGGACGGTGCCGAGTGTTCCTAGGAATCCTCGCACTTCAGTGATGCTTTCCGGAATGGGCCAGTTCTTGATTTTTGATATGCGTGACTCGTCCGGAAGTCGGCCTTCGTATGTACACTTATGTCCAACAATAACTGCTTCCGGTACACAAAAGAATGATTTTTTGCCTGAAAACGTGCCTCCGGCGTGTTTGACGCGCTGAATGACCCGGTTAATGTTCTGCATGTGTTCCCACACGAATCGTCGGATACCGGGATTTTCTGGAATAGTTTCACACGTGCCGTCCGGTAGCTCGTAGCGTGTCTTCGGACCTTTGCAGGGACAGTCGTCGACGAAAGGTTTAGTGACCCGCGGAATCTCATCTTGCAGGATAAATGTAAGGTCGCCATGTTGGATCTGCATCGAATTCGTATATCCCATAGGTATGGATGTCAATCGGAAAGTGCCGAGGGGAGTTTGGAAGGTGGTAAGGTCTCTTGATTCTACCGCAAGTCGGCGCTGATCAAACCCAACAAATAGGTCGAACGTGGCGTAACATGAATACCCACCGAACGATTCGGCTAACAGTTCTACATTCGGTGGCTGTCCGGAGTCCTTGATTGCTACGGCGTTAGCGGCTGTAAGTCATGGACTATTCGTAGTGACTTCCCATCCTTCTTGGTGACACAGAACCATCGGGAGCGGTACGATGAATTTGACGGTTCATACACTCCGGAAGCTATCTTGTCTTTGATAATTTTGACGATCTCGTTGTATTTTCCGGGCGGAATCGGTATATTCTTGAGTACCCACGGCACGTGTTCGATGGTCGGAATTACCACGGGGTCAAAGTAGTCGTCTGTAAATTTTCCTTTTTCTTCCTCCGTCCACGCGAAGCCGTCTTCGTGTATCCGGATTAGGTGGTGAACAAGTTTCTCTTCTTCGGCGGTTAAGAATCCTGTAGGATTGATATTTTGGGCTTTCATTCGTTCTTCGGTGTATCTGGTTCCTGGGGCAAATCCGGTGGCTGTACCGGCAGTGTGGGAAGATCAGCCAGAGGGTCGGATGGTATACGGCGAACGATGCGGAAGTTTTCTGGCAGGGTGGTGGCGACGGGCTTAATACGGTTGGCGACTTTCTTATATGCGTATGCTTCGGCGGCGGAATCTAACTCAATTTCTAATGCGATGCTACTACGGTGTCCTTTGTATGGTAAAAGAATATTCCCGGTCGTCTTTGGCGCTGTCAACATCTCCACAAAATGCTCCCGCGTTAAGTGGTATGGGTTATCACCCTCCCCGACTGTGTACGCTTGAGGGATGTGTTCGGCGTCTTTTGATATCGACGGCGGTTCGGCGGTATGAGGCGTATGATTAAATGAGTGTTGGTGTAATACGGGCGTGGCTATATTTACGTATGGGTCGGCGTTATGAACATTATCGGTGGCGGGCGGCGGACTCGAAATGTCTTGTCTCCATTGTGGTGATTCATCGACGATCAAAAACCCGTTTTCGGCGCTGCACTTCTCCTTGTTCTTGCTGTGACTATGGTTGTTGATGCGCCGGCAGTTGGGCACGTGATCGTGATGTCCTGGCTACCAGTTGGATAGTCTCGTGTGACGGCAGAGAAATGTGTAAAGAATGGACGTCCGAGGAGCACTTCGTATGGCGCGTTTTCGACGATATATGCTTGTATGTTAACAGTGAGACCTCCGACGGTCATGCTGAGGTTCTTGGTGATGCCTAGTGTCCAACTTGATGAACCGTTTGCCGTTTCCATCATGATCCTCCTTGATGGTATATATTCGGTTCCTGTGCGCTCCCACTTGTCTTTCCTGATGACTATTATTTCGGACCCGTTGTCCACGACGCATTCGCATTGTACTTTCCCACCCAATTCCGTCTACAGCGCGTAGACTCTCAATGGGTTTGGTGGTTGCCATCAGGACTTTGATCGGGCCTTCCGTGTCGTCTGGCGGCTCGGCATCGGCTGAGATCTCGTTGGTGGATGCAGAGTCCACACGTTTGGCGGTAACCAGTTGACGCAAGTCTTTCTGGACGGCCGGCGAGAGCGCCACGATGTCTTTAGCGGTTAGGGTTATTGGTAGGCTGAGGAGATGGTCCATGATACGGGTCGAGGCCGATGCGTCATCAGGTGATCGGAACTTAAATGTAGGTACCTCCTTGTCTTTCCCTTTGTATGAGGTCGATGCGGTAGGAGGCGTCGGAGGAGAGTTTGTTTAGATTTCGGGGCAGCGGTGGTGGATTTTGGAGCGGCGGCGTAGGATCCAGCGGTATCGGCATCATCGCGACTTCTAACATGTTGGTTGATGCTACTCGTGTATCAGGGGGCGTGGAGGCCTTGTTGTCCTTATGCCATTTATCGATTCTCTCCTTGAACCATTGTCCGTAATACCTATACGGTGCTATATTCGGCTCCTCTCCATTTGGTAGCTGAATCCTGCCGTTGACGATTCTTATCTTCCCTTCCCTGGCATATTCTTCTCATGCGGCACCACGGAGTTCGGTGGTCTGCACTTCCGCAGAAGATGCATCCGTCGAATGTTCGGGCTGGCGGCGGCTGAGACGAGGTCTGGGCGCGAGGCGGCGTCGGCGGAGGTGGAGGTGGAGGTGCGGCGGTCGGCGGGCGTGGCGATGTGGCTGCCAGGAGGGCTATAACGGGCCTTGAGCTGATGACAAATTGGGCGGCGTTATTCATTTCTTTGAGGTCGTATCCCTCGTCGGGTCGGACATCGGGCATTTGATTGTCAACCGAGTTGTAATATCCGGCCTAACCTCGTCCGGAAGCGCGGACATGTACATAATGCTTGCCTCGCGGCGAGTCATGCGGTGCTTGGTTACGAGGTAATTAGCGTCGCAGCGAAATCGCGGTGATACTCAGCGAGTTGGGTTTCGGTGGTGACTCCCGTACTCTGGTACCTATCGATGATTGCTTTGAGCGCCGCGATGGTGTGCCGGCGGTCAGGTTGCGCTTCTGGATAGATGTCGCGGATCGCCGCTTTAAATGCATCCCATGATCCATCGGTAAGGGCGTCCTTTGTAGAGGTCCAGGTATCGGATGACTTCTCATCCGTGTAGTAGATCGCCCATTTGATTAATTCTGCGTCGCCAGATCGCTGTCGGTCATCACAGATCATTCGATATCTTCGAGATACCTTTCAAGGCCGCTGGCGGTGCCTTGGAAGCGTGGAGCCTCCTTGCTGGTTCTGATTGGCATGCGTGTGGTGCGTGGGGTTTCGTCCGACATGCTGCCTGCAGGTGGTGATGATGTATTAGATGAAATAAGCGGTGGCAGGGGTGATAACGGAAGGCTTAATCGATCTAGATCAAATATAGCAAGTTGACCGCCTGGTTCCGAATTGTTCGGGTTGGTGTGCCGAGTGGTGAAGGGTTTGGGGGTGTAAATAACCAGTCGAGGTCGTGAAAGGATGTGTGGGCTGGCGAAGCGTCTTGTAGGGGTAGCGGAAACGTTCCTGGCAGGAGATGTCCGTCGTCGTCGGTGGAACTGGATGTTTCTTGGTCGGACGCTGCAGGTTGTAGCGCCGACGCTTCCGATTCTGGTTTGGGAACCTGCGGCGGTGGTGTAGGAGGCTTCCGAGTTGCCCACGGTGGTAGAGGACGGTTAACTCGGCGAGGCGTAGACGGCCCTTCCTGTTGGTCGGTGGGCTTCGGTCGGCGCCGAGGTCCTAGTTGGGCTGGGAACTTATCGGAAGCTTTCTGTGCAGCGATGCGGTTGGAACGAATGACTTAACGACAGACCTAAGAGCCCCTCGCGGTGGGCTCCAGTTGTAACGATTAAAGTGAGGCCGACGTGGAACGGCGTTCGGCCTAAGGGGCTACAGAGGTCCGTCGGCGGTTACTGGACGACTATGACGGCGCCGATAAGGGAACGATAATGAGTGGAACGGCGACTCGTCGCCGAGCGAAGAGGTTCACAGATATAAGGAAAGGAACGGAGTGGTATTAACTGTCCTCTACTACATACATGCATTCTTTATATACTTCCGGACACGAGGCTTACCTGCGGCGATGCTTCGTCACCGAGTCCGTTGGTCCGTGCGCGTCCTGTTCCTCCTCCTGCATTGGATTTATCGTCCAGTCGGGGGGACGGCCCTTATGATGCGGTTCGGCGCGAAGGTTCGTAGCTCGCGTTGTCCGGTCCTGATCTCGGTTGTCGGTCCGCTTCGGCTGTGGTCTCAACGTAGCCGGAAACCGGCACATTACACCGGTGTTCTCCAGAATTGTTTCATAAGTGCCGTCGGGTAGTTCGTACCGGGTTTTCGGGCCTTTGCATGGACAGTCATCTACAAATGGCTTAGTGATGTGCGGGATTTCCTCTTGCAAGATGAATGTTAGGTCGCCGTGCTGGACCTGCATGGAGTTCGTGTACCCCATCGGTATGGACGTTAGCCGGAATGTGCCCAGTGGTGTCTGGAAGGTTGTTAGATCTCGGGATTCCACAGCGAGTCTACGCTGGTCAAATCCGACAAAGAGGTCAAATGTCGCGTAGCAGGAGTATCCTCCGAATGATTCAGCGAGTAGTTCTACATTTGGCGGTTGAGCGGAATCCTTGATCGCTACGGCGTTGAGCGGTTGTAAATCATGGACTATACATAGTGATTTCCCATCTTTCTTGGTGACACAGAACCATCGGGATCGGTAGAATGAATTTGATGGTTCGTAGACTCCAGAGGTGATTTTGTCCTTGATGATTTTGATGATCTCGTTGTACTTGCCGGGCGGAATCAGTATATTCTTGAGTACCCAGGGCACGTGTTCAATTGTAGGAATCACCACCGGATCAAAGTACTTGTCGGAAAATCTTCCTTTCTCTTCTTCGGTCCAAGCAAACCCGTCTTCGTGTATCTGGATCAGGTAGTGGATGAGCTTTTCTTCTTCGGCAGTCAAAAATCCTGTTGGGTTGATGTTTTGTCCGTTGATGCGTTCTTTGGTGTATCTGTCACCTGGCGTGACGTCCGGTGGCTGTGTCGGTAATATGGGAAGATCGGCGAGTGGGTCGGATGGTATGTGGCGAATAATTCGGAATTTCTCTGGTAGTGTTGTGGCAACTGGTTTAATGCGGTTTGCGACTTTTATATGCTAGTGTTTTGGTGGGTGAATCAAAATCAATTTGGGCTGCCATTATACTAATATGTCCGCGGTATGGTAAAGAAGGTTGCCGCTTATTTTCGGCACTGTGAGCATATCTACAAAATTGTCCCTGGCCAAGTGGTATGGGTTATCTCCTTCTCGACTATGTAGACTTCCGGCTTGTACTTGTGCGGTTTGGTAGTGCTACCTGGCAGCGGAAGGGCGGTGGTGCTGGATGGTGGGGGAAGGTGGTATTAATGATTGTTGTATTAGGTGGTAGTGAGTTATTATTTTCAATGTTCGGCGTTTGTACAATGTTCGGTTCCTCGATATTGACATGTTTGGCGGTTGGTGGACTGCGGGCGTCTTGTCTCGTGGCAGCGATTCATCGACTATTAAAAACCCGTTTTGGCTGTTCCTCGCCTCGTCCGCGGCTTGTGATAAGGACCGTAGAAGCGCCCGTCTCAGGGCATGTGACCGTGATATCCTGATGTCCGTTCGGGTAGTTGCGGTGATGGCAGAGAAAAGTGTAAAGAAGGGGCGGCCGAGCAAGACTTCGTATGGCGCGTCTTCGACGATATGGGCTTGAATATGTACGGTAAGGCAGCTACTGTCATCGTCAGATTTTCCGTGATGCGAGGGTCATGTTAGTTGTGCTGTTGGCAGTCTCCATCATGATCTTTCTTGCTGCTGAGCAGCCGGCTCCCGTTCGCTCCCACTTGTCTTTCGGATGACGATGATTTCGGACCCGTTGTCGACAACGCATTCACATGGTACCTTGCCTCCGAGGGTTGCGTCGATGGCTCGGAGGCTTTGAATCGGCTTAGTAGTGGCCAGTAGCACATCGGTGGGATCCTCAACATCGTTGTTTTCCTCGTGTTCGGCTGCCAATACCTCGTTGCTGGACGCGGTTTGGCGGTAACCAGTTAATGTAAATCTTTCTGGACGGCCAGGGATAGTGCAACGATGTCCTTGGCAGGCAGGGTCACGGGCAGACTTAGTAAGTGGTCGAGGATCCTTTTTGATGCTGTTGGATCATCGATCGGCGACCGAAACTTAATGTTGGTGCATCCTTTTCCTTTTCCTTGCCCTTCGACGACGAGGCGGCAGACGGAAATGGCTGGGAGGTCTGTTTGGATTTGGAACTGCCGTAGTGGGTGTTTTGCGTTGCTCGGCTGCGTAAGCGTCAGCTGTATCGGCTACTTCTAGGAGATTGGCTGACGCAACACGCTCCTGGGGCATGTTCGGCTGTTTATTGTCCTTATGCCATCTGTCCACGCGTTCTTTGAAGGTCCGACCGTGGTCCCGGAAGGGGAACCTGCCGGGGTCGTCGCCGTTTGGCAACTGGATTCGTCCGTTGACGATTTGTATCTTCCCACCCTACATATTCTTCACGTTCGCGGCACCAATAGACTCGGTGGTCCGTGGCTCTCGAGAAAATGCATCCGTTGAAGGGCGGGGTCGATTGTACTGTTGTTGGTGGGCGGATGGCGGATGCACTCGTTCGGTTGGCGGGAGGCGCCAGCGCGGTGGAAGCGGAGGTGCGTGTGTTGTCGCGGCTAAGAGGGCGATGGCCGGTCGGAGCTGATTACGAATTGTGCGGCATTGTTCATGTCTTTGAGGTCATAACCGTCATCAGGGCGGTTATCTGGGCATTTGATTGTGAGCCGGGTAGTAATATCAGGTCTGACCTCGTTCGGGAATGCTGACATATACATAATGCTCGCTTCCCGTTTCGTCATGCAGTGCTTTGAGATGAGATAATTCACTGTAGCCGCAAACTCTCGGTGATATTCTGCTAGGACCGTCCCGGTGGTAAACCCGGTGGTTTGGTATTTATTGGTAATTGATCGGAGAGCCGCAATAGTGTGTCGGCGGTCAGGCAGAGCCTCTGGGTATACTTCTCGGATTGCCGTTTTGTATGCTTCCCATGATTGATCTATCCCGAGCGCATTCTTTGCAGCCGTCCACGTTTCTGAAGACTTTTCATCAGTGTAGTATATTGCCCATTTGATGTACTCGGCATCACCAGAGCGTTGGCTGTCTTCGCATATCATTTCGACATCCTCGAGGTAGCGCTCAAGTCTGCTAGCCGCGCCTTGAAAGCGTGGCGCCTCCTTGCTAGACCTGATCGGCATACGGAGGTTTCCAGTTTGGTTGGCATCGGCCATTGTTATCTGATCGAAATTTAGTGGTAATGGCGGTGGAGGGAGTACTAGCTTCGGTGATGGCGAGTGCGTGGGGGATCTTGTCAAAGGCGGAAGAGGCAATAAGGCAACTTGCGATTCTGTTGCTCCAAAATTGGCAAGTAGGTAGTCGTGTTCTGCTTTTGGAGTTGAGGTACCGAACGGAGAGGATGAACGTAGTTCGAGGAGGGAGTGTAGATCGAAATAGGAAGACAAGTCAGCGGTTGTTTCGTCTCGTAAGGGAAGGGGAAAAGTTCCGGGTAGTAGCCGTCCATCTTCGTCTGTGGAGCTATCGGATGCGTGCGGCTGTGGTGGAACGTGTTCCGGTTCAGGCTTGGGTGGTGGTGGCGGCGTCAGAGGTTTCTGTGATGCCCAGAAAGGTGTTGCGCAGAAAGGTCGGGACGGCGTTGACGGTCCTGCTTGTGGCTCGGAGGTTTTCTGTCGGCGCTTTGGTCCTAACTGGGCGGCGAACTTCTCTGTAGCTTTCTGAGCTGCAGAACGAGGTGGAATGACTTATCGATGACCAAAGAGCCCCTCGCGGTGGGCTCCAGGTGAAACAGTAAAGTAAAGGCCAACGTGGAAACGGCGTTCAGCCAAAGGGGCTCAGATGGTCAATCGGAAGTCACTCGGAATGAGAGACGGCGCCGAAACGGTGCGAGGGAAAGCGAGCGGAACGGCGGAGTGTCGCCGAGCAATAAATAGAAAGGGAGGTAGTATTGGGGTGTCGAAAACTACTTCCTACTGCAACTACATGCGTACTTTATACTATCTACCACGAGGCTTACCTGCAGCGATGTTTCTCCTCCGAGTCCTGTTGGTCCGTGCGCGTCCATGCCTCATGCTTGTCGAATATTTGCTGAACTGACCGTTTTTGTCCCTTGTGCTGCATGTCCAATGCGCTTTGGCGAAGGTTTTGTTGCTTGGTGATGTCCGACGCGGCTATGTGTCAGTTTCTCGGTCCGCTTCAGCATCGGTCCCAATGTAGCCGGAACCGGCACGTTACAGCGGGATGCTTTGACTCGGCCCGAATGGCTTCCTCTGGAGCTGAATAGGACTAGCACAGGTACTGGTGCATTCCAGGCATATCAATGAACGCATATCAAAAGATTGGCCAAAAGAAGAATTAAAACAACCAATTAAAGTTAAAAACGCCGACAGAACTATTAACCAAAATGGCATGATTATGCATCGAACTCATTTTACCTATTCTATCAATGGAAAACCACATGATAATTGGTTATGGATCACGAACTTAAGGGATCAAGAAATCATCTTTGGGATACCATGGCTGGAAAAGCATAACCCAATTATTGATTGGCGAAAGAAAAGCCTCCAAATGGATGGCAATCTAGAAGATGACAAACCTATTTGGTGCATGGCACTAGATACTCAGCAATGGGGAGAAGACAAATATTGGATAAGAATGAAAACATCTGCATCACAGGCATTTGAACACCAAGCAAAACATGACAAAACGCCAACTGTCTTACCACCTGAATACATTTCCTGGCAGTCTACCTTTGAGAAAAAAGCATCGGAGTGTTTCCCATCATCATGTCCATGGGACCACGCGATTGAACTCAAAACTGGATTTACACCAAAAGTTAGCAAAATCTATCTGCTATCACTAAAAGAGCAGTCAGTGCTTGATGAATGGATAAAGAACAATTGGACAAAGGATATATTCGACCATCCAAATTGCCACAAGCGTCACCATTCTTCTTTGTTTCAAAGAAAGAAAGCAGTGCTCTTAGACCCTGCCAGGACTATTGTTACCTTAATGAATGGACAATCAAAAATGCCTATCTGTTACCCCTAGTTTCAGATCTAATGATGAAATCAGAAGGCGCAAATTATTTCACTAAACTTGATTTGCGCTGGGGATATAACAATGTTTGAATTAAAGAAGGTGATGAATGGAAAGCTACCTTCATTACGAATCGTGGTTTATATGAACCAACAGTAATGTTCTTTGGCCTTTGCAATTCGCCCTGGACATTCCAGACCATGATGAATGAATACTTCCAGGATATGATTAATGAAGGATGGCTCATTATCTATATGGCCGATATTCTAATTTGTGGGAAAACAAAAGAAGAAATACAGAAACGAACCAAACAAGTCTTGAAGCGCTTACAGGAAAAAGACCTATTTTTGAAATTAGAAAAATGCAAATTTTGCATTCAAGAGGTCAAATTCATGGGCATGGTCATTACGCCTGGTCATATTCAGATGGATCCTGTAAAACTTGCTGGTATCAGAGATTGGCCAATCCCCACAATGGTCAAACAAGTTAGATCTTTCCTTGGATTCGGAAATTTCTATAGACAATTCATCGGCAACTTTGCCGCTATAGCAAAACTGTTGACAGACTTAACAAAGAAAGGTTTAACCTTCAGTTGGACATCTAATTGTCAGATGGCTTTTGATGAATTAAAACACAGTTTTCATCTATGCCAGTCCTACACATGCCAGATCCCACGAGATCATTTATCCTACAAACAGACGCCTCCAATAAAGCCACTGGAGCAGTATTAAAACAAGCTGATGCCTCCGGATCCCTCCATTCTTGTGGTTTTATTTCACATGCCTTAACCACAATGGAACAGAATTATCAGATCTATGACCAAGAACTATTGGCAATCATTAAAGGACTACAGGCATGGTGACATTTGCTGCATGGATCACCACACCCCATTATAGTCCATTGCGATCACAAAAACCTTTCATTCTATAGAACTCCACAGCAATTAACACCTTGACAAGCTCAATGGTCTATGATGCTATTGGAATTTGACTTGAAAATTGAACATGTACCTGGAATGAAAATGTTTGAAGCAGACACATTATCCAGCCGACCTGACCATATGAAAGATGATGATACCCCGGATGACATAATCATGTTACCAGATAATAAATTTATTCGCCTCATTGCTACAGATCTTGCCCAAAAAATCCGAGATGCTACGTCACTTGACAATTTTGGAAAAACCATCATTGAAGTTATAGAATCACAATGCGCCCCACCTATTAGATCTAAACTCCAGGATTGGGTGTTTGTTGATGGAATCATCCGGTTCATTGACAGGGCATATATTCCAGATCTTGGTATGCTCCGCACAAGTATTATCAAAACAGTTCATGAGTCACCTACCTCTGGACACCCTGGACGCTTGAAAACTTTAGAACTCTTACAATGGGATTACTGGTGGCCAGGAATGTATAAACACATCAAGGAATGAATCACAGGCTGCGCCATATGTCAGCAAATGAAGGTGAACACTCACCCCAACACCCCGGCCCTCCTACCAATTGGATCTAAGGCAACTTGCCCATTTCAACAAGTTACCCTGGATTTTATCACCGATCTTCCTATTTCTGACGGATTTGACTCAATTTTGGTCACGGTGGACCATGGTCTTACAAAGGGGGTAATTCTTACTCCTTGCAAGAAAACCATCGACGCACTAGGAACGGCAGACCTTTATATTTCCGAAATATTTAAATGCTTTGGATTACCCGATGTACTCATCTCAGATTGAGGACCACAATTCTCAGCTAAAGTCTTCCAAGAAATCAGAAAGATGCTAGGAATTAATCATAGAATGAGCACTGCCTACCACCCGCAAACTGATGGAGAAACAGAACGAGTTAATCAAGACCTAGAAGTATATCTCTGAATATTCTGCACAAACAAAGCCCATACATGGAAACAATTACTACCAATTGCTGAATTTGCCCATAACAATCGCCATCATGATTCAGTTAAAGCATCACCTTTTCAGCTCATGTATGGAACAAACCCTGTTGCATTACCCACTGCAGCACAGAAAATGATGGCACCAGCAGCAGAGGAATGGCTACAGATGTTACAAAAAGCTAGGGAAGAGGCGCTTGCTGCACATGAATTAGCCAGACAAATGGTTGCTAGAAAATCAGAGACAAGGCAATCAAATTCGAAATAGGAGACAAAGTTTGGCTCGAAAACAGAAACCTTAAAATTCCATACCAATCTAGGAAGTTAGCGCCGAAACGAGAAGGGACCCATTGAGCAAGTATTAGGACCAGTAACATACAAACTCAGGCTTCCGAAACAATGGCGCATTCATCCAGTCTTTCACACATCACTCCTTATGCCATATAGGGAGACTGAAACGCATGGACCAAATTACACAGCCCCACCTCCTGATCTTGTAAATGGACAAGAGGAGTTTGAAGTTGAGGCAATTCTCACACATCAAAAATGTGGAGCAGGACATCAATATTTGGTTAAATGGAAGAACTATGGCCCAAATGACAATTCCTGGGAACCAGAACACAATTTAGGCAATGCTGTGGGTATCTTGCAAGCATATAAACAGAGAAGATAGTTGTAAAACACCCATGTCTCGCTATCGTAACCACTGAATCCTTAAACAAAACATCCGATACACAAAGAAATACTGTTCTACTTGAGGACAGTACTCTCCAAAACTCTACAAAAGATTCCAAGGATGAATCATTACATTTCCTATATATCACCCTCCAACCTCTCTGTTAGGATTACCACAATTAACCAAAATTATCTGGACACAAGCAGCTCAACAGATTGCACCCAGAGCCTCAAGACTAACCACTGGACATCTGACACATCCACAAGGACATGTAGAATTCCCATTAGGGGGGCTCAGAGTTGGCAGTGGTTTTGGCAGCTGCCAACTTTGTCACAAATAGTCACACTTCTTCCCACAATACGAGTAGCCATCTGGCAGTGTTGTAGGACATGAGGCAGGCATGAGGCCATGCAAGGGTGATGCCAATCCATTCTTCCCTCCCCCCAATACCCTTGACCCATCCAACTCAAGCTAGGGCTTTACACATACACCTGTCCTATTAGCCATATCCTGGCTTGCTCTCCAATCACTAATACACCATATTCTACACATTCAAAGCCATTCTTTTCTAATTTAGTTTGCTTTCACTCATTCTCCTGCTTTTGGCTATATGCTCACTTGTCCTCAACAGATACTTGTCCTTTCTGTCTTGGCACCATGTCTACTGCTCAAACTCAGCTGCCATCTGTTCCATGGGCTGCCAATGATCATGCTCTTGTTTGGAGGCTTATTGGCCTTGTTGAGGAGCCTTCTAATTGCAAAATAATAGTTGGAAGGGGGAAGAATGAGGTAAGTATTATTGCATTTTCAATTTTAGACATATTTTCAGTATATCATTGCAGAACTCTAGTGGGGAAAGCAAAGACAAGGTCTTCAGGCACATTGCTGAAGCCCTTATACCCCATTATGTCCAGTCTGACTCACATGTACATAAGAGAGTTAAGACAAAGTGGGATAAGTGAGTTTTTTTATGTATTTGTGTTATTTCTGCTGATATCCTTGCAAGTCTCTGTAAAGTGTACAAAGCCCACTCTCAGCATCTCATCCAGACTGGTGGTCTTCAGGTTGATGATACAGGGGAGCAAGTAGTTCAGTATAAGGTACCAGGTGATGGTCCCAATGCAGATACCCCTTCTGATGCAAAGAATCTTTGGGGTGAGTATTTGAATAATTTGGTATATTTGTCTGATTTTTTCTTAGATCAAATTGTACATGAATGCCCCTTTTTCCCTAGGCTTCATGCCCTCCTTGCAACCAATCCCAACCTCAATCCTGTTGTCATAACAACTGGGGTTGGTCCACATGGTCAAGAAGTGCTGAATTTACATGGTTCATCAACTGTATCTGCTCCTCCACCTTCTCAGATCCCAGACTCTCTCATAGATCCTGCTCTACTTGACCAGGACCCCTCCAATCCAGTATTATTCTCTCCACCACCATCCCAGACTCCTCCAACTCAGCCATCTACACCAATGCTGCAATCAACTCAGTTTGCTTTATCTCATAAGCATTCTTCATCACTCTCAGGTCAACTTGAGGCAGCTATTACAAAGCCAAGCTCATCTATTTCACATGTTCCCAAGAAGCGCACTCTTGAAGATACCTTCATGGCCATGCAAGGGTAAGTGTTGTTGTTCCCATTGTTTTTCCATGAATAACACCATGATGTAGGAAAACCTTGAAACTTGCCAAGGCCAGGATGATAGAAGAGAGGAAAACCAAGAAGAGTAAGCTAGACCTTCAAGAGCGACAACTTCTACTACAGGAGTTTCAACTTGGGTTGATAACTAGGGAGGAATACCATGAGCAGCTGAATGACATGAAAGAAAAGAGCCCAGAGCCAATAGCTGCTCCTTCATCTGACTGGGACTATGAGAAGTTGGAGCAGGAGATGGGAAATAAGTATGCTTAAGTGCATCATTTCTTAACAATATGCCAGGACATTTGGATTAGTAGTATACAGAATCACATCTTAATGTCTGCTCTCAAAAGGTATTCCAAGTGCTTGACAATGAGCTAAAAACTCAGCAATAAGTTGCTTACGCTTTAGGGATCCCTCATTCCCTTCATCATCATCTGCATCCTCCTGAACCTCACCATCACCAGCATCATCCTGCTCTTCATGAAGCCCATGCAGGGGTTGAAAATAAGTGTTTGAAGTGCCACCATCCACATCAATGACCAAGTTGTGAAGAATGATAGCACAAGTGATCCATTTAGTAGCTCTGATGTGATCATCAGGACCATTGATAGCAACACAAAGGCCACGAAGACATTGGAAACGACCCTTCAGAGCACCCATACAGTGTTCTGAGCACACGCAGATGTGACACAGCTTTGTCAAATATTGCATTTTCCCTGCAATTGGAAGCAGGTTGCTTGTGGACAGGAATTACCCTGTCACTTAAAGGATAAGCTGAGTCTGCCCAAGCAAACTCCCTCCCAGAAAAGAGGTACTCTGGATACCTGGAGGCTGCTGTATTTTAAAATGCAGCTGCATCATGAGCAGCACCAGTGAGACCATGTGAATAGTCAACAATTCACAAGGTGGAAGGGACATTCCCAACCTGCTTCACATAAGAAAAAAATTGACTACATGATAATCCCTGACTCACCTGCAGATTCAAGCCATAATTTGCTTTATGTGTGTAATATGCATTGCCTTCAAATGCAGGGCGAGCAAAGAGCACAACAATTGTGCCATCATACATGACCCACCCTTCATGCCAAAGGCCTTTGAAACCCAGGGTAGTATCCACCCACACTTTCTCAGCCTCTTTCTCCTCTGCTGTGAGTGGTTGAACAAAGAGGTCATGCAAGGATTCAATGGCAGTAATGCATCTATAGTAATACACTTAAGTACCCTCCCCATATCCAGGAATATGACAAAATCTCACCTGTGAGTGAAAGCCTCCACTGTTCCTTCTCCACATCCAGCAACACAAGAAATGTCTGCTGGTGAGGCAGCATTGCCAAAGCGGCCCATCCTGTATAGAGTCACAGCCAACTGGTAGTCAACTGGTGACTGAGGGACATGGGTTGTTCTGGAACACTGGATGATCCTTGATAAGTTCATGTAGAACATCAAATGCATGTGGGGAAATACAAAGCATTTGGATGAATAAGTCATGATGATGTGGGTCCTTTGCATACTCCATGCAAGATGGAGGGTCCCAGACTTGGGAATAGAAGACGAGTGTTGAGATAGCATGCATCACATATGGCTCTGAACATCTCCATATCAGCTTGCAATCTGATAAGCAATTCATCACTGTGAGCTCATCAGGAGGCAACAGAGCATCACAGAGTGTCAGATGAAGGACATATGCCCTTAGGACCTCATCATGTAAGTTTTTGTGAGGCATGGTGGCAAGGGTAGTGAGGGAATGAAGCAGAACTACGAGAAGCAAGAGTTGGTTATTTAATGCTTATATAATGTCACACAAAACCGGCAGCTGCCAAAGCCACTGCCAACTCTGAGCCCCCCTATGTAACGCTCGCCTCCATTATCTTCCAAAATATATGGATCTTACATTCAATCCTGAAGAATTACCATATTACCCTGATGCAAGATCACCATACCTTCCATCACCTAACAGACCCTTAAATCACACATATAATGTGTATGCTGAGGCAGCTCTTCGACGAGAAGACCCTGCAAAATACATCTTCATTCAGAATTTAAGACGTGCTGGCAAAGAAATTGAAATATACTGATGGATCGCTGATCAACGTGTCCCAAATGCACAGGCCAACTTTGATGATGCAATGGATAACTTGGATTTCTTAAATATATACAACAACACAGATGGACCTGTTATCCCTGACCCACTGGAACACGTCATCACACAAAGCAATGACCCTGCTGCAGACATTGAGCATGGGAATGAAGTTTCCACCACTAACAGAAATGAGTTAACCAAATCAGAAGAATCTGATGGAGAACTTGAATACATTCCCAGCATCAGAGTGCCCGTGTCATCTTACCAATTTTCGGAGGAAGAACTCCTGACTGTCAATTATGATGACAAAGTATTCAACTGAATATAAAAAGGATGCTTTGAAATGCATCAGATTCCCCAACCTATTCAATATATCATGCCTGCCTTTTTCACCACCATTGCTTCCCTCGTCACCTTTACCTTTGCCCTCTTGGTCACAGCATGTGGCCACTGTTACATCAAACCCACCGCTGTCCTCTCACCTTTCCTCACCGCCGCCCATGACCTCCCCCTCAAGGTCTTTGTCAACACCACCATCACCATAGACAATTTCAAATTCACCAACCTCCCCAAACTCCATGAACACCCAGCAGAACTTGCTGACACCATAACTGTCCCTATTATACCCATTCCGCCTGTCATCACCCGTCCCCGCAACGCTATGCTTGACAATGTTAGCGATAACCTCACTACCCTCGTCACATATTTCAATTTGTTCTCCAAGCCACTCGACTTCATTATGGCCCTCACTCTCACCACCGACCCCCAATGTGAAGTGCAGATGTGACATGTGACCTAGTGACAGAACACGCGTGGAGCGGAATGCAAATGCGGATGTGCGGATGTGATGTGTGACCTAGTGACAGAATGCACATGGAGCGGAAGGCAAATGTGGATGTGACTATTGAAACAAATCCAGCAGTGCAGTACAAAGCTAAGTAAGTGTTTCAATATACTTACATACTGTTAGCTTGTTCTGCCTTAGTACTTATGTTGTTAGTTGTAAAACTGAGGGATAGTCGCTCAGAACACCCTCCTTATCTATCTTTCATAAACCCTAACCTAAGTACAGTGTAATCTACCTATTACATAATACTGGTACCGCTAATGAGTCATTCTGAGTCTTCATCTATTAATATTCCTTCTAAGATATTCTTTATGACATCATATCCTTCTATATGAGTCATTTTTATTAATAGATATTCCATAACATTCTATATGACATCATAATGTTCTATATGACATTATGAGTCATATGAGTCATATGAGTCATTTATGACTATCAGTGATGTCATAGGATGAGTCATGTCACTCCTGTGACTTGTCACGTCACTATGTCACTCTGTCACATAAGCGTGACATCTGTCACACTATTGTCACATGTCTGTGACATGTTTGTGATATGTTGTCACAAACTACGTGGTAATGTTATGTAAGCTATTATGATTAAATATGAAATACTAATTAATAGTTATTCTTATTATATAAGATATTAGATAAGATATTCATTACATTAGTTATTGTAATGAATGTAACTAATCTAATGTAACTATTATAATAACTATCAGAGTTTCAACAATAGAGAGTCTGAAAGCTATGAAATCCCTGAAGTCAAAGGAAAATAGACGAAAGGGCATACCTTGAAAGGAAAGTGGCCAAAGTGGAACTTGACAATTTGCTGATGCATGTTGGAAAAATAGCCCAGCCCTCCAATCCAATCATGCTTAGCCTTTTCAGGGTATCTGTTGCTCCGTAACGGACTTAGGCATCCTACAAATTGACTTAAACTCTATCGCATTCAACCTCACTCCATGCACACAACAAACTCCGACCGACACTACCCGCTGTCAAACAGGCCAAGGCCAAAAACGAAAATTCGCAGCATATCAATCAACAACGTAAGCATCACGGTACCGTAAACAAAACTAATATCAACTCATTCATTGACAGGAAACTCGAAATACAACGAAAATCACAACCCGACCCGGAATCGGAGGAAATAAAAGACAACAGATCACCCACGTTTTCCGCTGAATCGTGGAAGAAACTATGAGTGAAAAAAGCCAAAGGTAAAGAAAAGCCGAGACGAAATGAAAGGGATACAGGAATTCCTTGACGAGGTTTTTATGATAATACAACCGTTCCTATCTTTGTATATTCCCATCTGTACTTTTATCCGACCTCGTATCACAGCAATCTAGGTCGCGGCCGGCATCAGCCGACGCTTATCTAGTTTTATTTTGCACTCGTAACAAGGTGCACCCTATCACCGCAACTCCTAAACTGACACACCCAAGGCAAAGGAATACTGGGGCATAACGAGAACCGAACCCGCGAAACATCAGATTGAAGACCAGACCGCCAAGGTTGCCGCCTGACGCTTGCTCTCATCATGACATCTACCACTGCTGAATCCTCAGAGTCAGCTCAACTGCGCACTGAAATCGAGCGCTTATTCTCCTGGAATCCTCCTCGCCTCATTCCTGACACTGGCCAGGTTTACCGGGCGGGGACAACCACTGCTGGCACCCGCAAACCTTCATTTTATGATAAACATTTTGGTGAAGGGCTAGTTCTAAAGAGGGTGGTGCGGTTTCCGTCCCTAATCCAACAACTCGCGAAAAATGTCGATAAAGCACTTGATGCCGCTTCAAGTACCCTTCCACCTCTGGATGACTTCACAACAGCCCGTGATCGAGAACGCGAGGTGAAGAGGCTAAACGGGGAGGTACAAGACGAGAAAGGGGTTGTCAATTTTTACCACCAAACTACTGCCGTATTCTGCGCATACGTTGCTTCGACACTCATTCTGCACCCCACTGCTCCACAATGGTTGCCTAGTCTCTTGGAGTGGACACAATCACCAGGTCGTTTCCCGGGCTATGCAATCATGGATGGGCGGCTGCGCTTCAAGTCATCTCAGGCACCAGCAGCGGTCGCCTTGGTGGAGACCATAGAAAGTAAATATCTTGACGTCTTTAAGGACATAAGGAAGTCTGATTGTTCTTTGGCAACATGGGAGATGAAAAGTATCAGTGTTGGTTCTGCCGAAGTAATGACCGAGGTTCCTATTCTGGGGACGTTTTCCTGGACAACCTGCAAGGATAATACAGATCCTAAGTATATCGAGGCAAGGGGAAAAGCCAATAAGACGAAGGTTGGACCTGATGCCCAGAATCCCCCGTGGAATCTCTCTGTATGTTCATACTCTCTGAATCGCGCAAAAATGGTGCTCATCATACTATAGAATCTTGGCGATGAAACCAATATACAACCACTCGCGACCCTACAACAACCTGTGACTGGGCGAGTCACTCGTTCAGCTGCGCGGTCACGCCAACCACAACTGACGCCACGTTCATCAGAGGATAGGCCTTCTACGAAGGATAAAGGCAAGAAACGCAAACTAGAGGACGAGAATGAGGACGAACCTACCCTGCTCAGCCTGTCCTGACTGCGCAAAGCCTAGTGCAACAGGTGACGTGCAATACGATCGCTGTCAAAATAATGCTGATATGTCGACATTCTGCAGGCGTGGGCACAAGCCGTACAAGTAGATGGGACTGTTATCGTCCTTCACTCGGGCAACCATGAGCTCGTGTGTATCCGCCATCGAGCCACTCAGACGCTTTTCGTCTCGAACATCGTCGAACCGCCTGATTGCGTCGACCCCGGATATGGGAAACTCCATATTGGGATCTATATTGCTGCCATCCAAGAAACGATTGACCGCCAGCTGCAGCTCAAACAAAATCCCCCTGGCGATGACGATGGCGGCGGCGGCGGCTCAACCGGTGGTGACAAAGACCAAGATCGTAATCGGGGTTCTGGAAGTGGCCGTAAGGACGTCCATAGTCGCAGGGGTCGACGCGGAGGTGGTAGCGGGGATCAACGTGGAAGTGGGCGCGGAGTGGGAAAAGTGGTAGAGCCCAAGGCTCGGCAGGAAGGAAAGGTCCTAGTGGTAATGAACCAATAGCCATTGAGGTACGTCAACCTCAACTATGTCAGCCTTCTGATGTACCTGACAAGCACCAGAAAGCGATTTATGTAGCCAACAACCATAATAGGGTCCTTCTCTACCTCCAATATGGTATATACGACTCACCAGTCCCTGCCTCATTCATTCGCTCTGCTCCTCCAATTACGGCACGCGCGGGATCTCCTACTCGTTTTCTCACGAGCCATCCAGATTGTCCTTACATCGGAAATTGGACGGGGTGCAACAGGCGTGGTCCACCGTGGCGTACTTGAACTGGATGTCCGGAATAGTACTACTATGGAATTGGATGTCGTTGTCAAGCTTGCGTTGACACCGATCAGCGGGAGGCCCTCAAGGACGAATACGAGATCTACCGCCATTTGCGGTCAAAGGGAATTCGTCGAGGTATTGCGACAACATTGGGTATCTTTGATGACTTGGAAGATGCCGCCTGCGCTCTTGTAATGTTATATGCAGGTGTTCCACTCTACCAAGAGTCGCCATGCAATTTGTCAGTTTCTGACCGGTAAGTTCCTTCACCAAGATATGTTTGGTGTTCAGCAGCTGAATATGTGTTTAAAATTAGCGAATCAGCCCTGTCAACATTGAAGTCCATTCATCATGCGGACATACTCCATGGAGACATCCGTCGTGCGAATATTCTTATCGGTGACTCGGGAATTACGATCGTCGACTTTGGGCATTCGATGGAATGCGGCAATCAAAGAGGCAAGAATCAAGAATATGCGATACTTCGTGATGTCCTTGGCTTGGCATGCAAGAGTCAGTAGAGTAAGTTTTTGAGAACTGTATTAAGAACTGTGTAATGAAAAACCTCCTGTGAATATTAGTTTCTATCGGTAAAGCAGTCAAGGCAGTGATCTGAACAAGAGACGCTACTGCTGATCAAGTCCCTGTGATTGCTGCGTCCAACCGCTGGCTTGCCTCAACTTTTTTCCGAGGTCGACAGAAAGGAGGTATCGGTCTTATGCTCGTCAAGTTCCGAGGCCTGAAGGGACTCGGTCTTATCATCGTCACGGCAATACCCGGGCTTATGCACTGAATCCCTCGGCCTATTCCGACAGCGGCGACGACAGTCCTCCAGGTCTGGTTTGCCTTTCGGCATATCGCGAGAAAGGCCTCTCAGGCGGCAAAACCCGTTTTACCCCTCGACTTATCGCGGGAGACTTCCCCCATTGGAGTTGTATGAGGTGTGTATCAGGGTGAATGCATCGTGTAACGCGACTGCTAGACGAGCCTCGCGTTACAGAGTGGCCTCCAATGAGGTCATTGAATACTGAAGTACTGACCGCTGAATTCAGGTGAGATCGACAATATCGGCACAGGCACACGGCCCAGTTGAAGTGGCCATTGACACACGCTCAGCTTTCCACTCTGACCATTACCATCGTCATGCCCCCACCAACTCAGCCGCCTTCATCCTCAGAAAGAAACTGGTCTTTCGGCAGGAGAAGGTACGGCTCTCTTTCTCCATCCTCCTTACCTTCCTCACCCTTGCGCACAGTGTCCGTTCCTGCAGTTGTGGTCAGCGGCGGAAGTGATTATTGAGGACTCGTCGACATTTGCGCCCACTTCACCACATTGACGCCCGCACGCATCCGTTTCGTTGCCCACCGCCATGTCTTACCTCGTAGACAATGGAACCCTTCGTTGTCGACACCTGCCACTCGTCTCCTGACCAGCGCCCGCCGTTTAGCCTGTGCACCCCCCATCATATCGTTGTCGTGTTAGTCCCCATCGTCACAGAGACGACGGGTCCTATTATCGTTTTTGTTTCCGTATCCGCACCGCACTCACTCTCCCGAGCCCTCGCTCGCCCAAGTCAAGTCAAGTCCGTCGCCACCATCGTCGACCGCTCCTGCAAGCCCCGACCTAGCCACACCTCAATGCATTCGTTATGACCCCTTCCACTGCGCCCATCAAGTATTCTATCTCGACTACAATGTACTACAGCCGACGACCATACCTCCACGTCACCGAGACGAGCCCACGCCGTCCGTTCCCAAACGACAGCCCACGTCCACGCCGTCAATCAAAGCCTCGACCGTCGCCCGTCCATTGTCAGCCAACCGACAACCCTCGCTCACCAACAGTCATGGCCAGCCGACACCCGTCTCGCAACGACAGCCGCTGCCCTACGGACGTTTACACCTTCACACCGCCGTCATTCCACGTCCACTCAGCACTGACCACCAAGCCACCGCTGCCGTTGGATCACCCACGTCCATGCCACCATTCGTCGTATGCCCAGCAAGCCACGTCTCGCCCGTCTCACTTTCCCCAATGGTCGTTCAACGCCCACTGGCCACGTTCATTGCCGCGACGCCTACAATTATAGACCTTCTAACAGTGCACATACAACATACCTGCTACAAGCGCAACTAGTGCACTTGATAATGCCAGAAGCAACAATTCACGCGCAAAGGTTTTCAATTACCGATGGAGGGAGGTCATCGCCCTCGACAAAGCTTTGGAAGAGCTCTCTCACGAGAAGGCGTTCGCAAAATCCAATTGTGACAGTAAATAATAGTGTAGCATGTCGGAATTTTGACAAATTTGTAAAATTGTACCTCAGGTCGTAAACCTAAATTACAACAACTGAAAAAAAGTAAAATCTATGCAAGGAGCAGACCCCAACCTAAAGGAAAGAAACGAGCTTATTCAAAGTAAAACTGACCGAAGTAAATTATGACAATTTGCTGATGATTGAACCAAAGTAGAATTCCGTCTCATAAAACTAATGGATATGCTCCGCAATGTAGTCTCGAAACACACGAATAGACGCGTCCAGATCTTTAATCGAAAAGTTGAGGCAAGCCAGCGGTTGGACACAGCAATCACAGGGACTTGATCGGCGGCGTCTCTTGTTGATCACTACCTTGACTGGCTTTACCGATAGAGAATATTCACAGGAGGTTTTTCATTACACAGTTCTTAATACAGTTCTCAAAAACTTACTCTACTGACTCTTGCATGCCAAGCCAAGGACATCACGAAGTATCGCATATTCTTGATTCTTGCCTCTTTGATTGCCGCATTCCATCGAATGCCCAAAGTCGACGATCGTAATTCCTGAGTCACCGATAAGAATATTCGCACGACGGATGTCTCCATGGAGTATGTCCGCATGATGAATGGACTTCAATGTTGACAGGGCTGATTCGCTAATTTTAAACACATACTCAGCTGCTGAACACCAAACATATCTTGGTGAAGGAACTTACCGGTCAGAAACTGACAAATTGCATGGCGACTCTTGGTAGAGTGGAACACCTGCATATAACATTACAAGAGCGCAGGCGGCATCTTCCAAGTCATCAAAGATACCCAATGTTGTCGCAATACCTCGACGAATTCCCTTTGACCGCAAATGGCGGTAGATCTCGTATTCGTCCTTGAGGGCCTCCCGCTGATCGGTGTCAAACGCAAGCTTGACAACGACATCCAATTCCATAGTAGTACTATTCCGGACATCCAGTTCAAGTACGCCACGGTGGACCACGCCTGTTGCACCCCGTCCAATTTCCGATGTAAGGACAATCTGGATGGCTCGTGGAGAAAACGGAGTTGGAGATCCCGCGCGTGCCGTAATTGGAGGAGCAGAGCGAATGAATGAGGCAGGGACTGGTGAGTCGTATATACCATATTGGAGGCAGAGAAGGACCCTATTATGGTTGTTGGCTACATAAATCGCTTTCTGGTGCTTGTCAGGTACATCAGAAGGCTGACATAGTTGAGGTTGACGTACCTCAATGGCTATTGGTTCATTACCACTAGGACCTTTCCTTCCTGCCGAGCCTCGGAGTGTACTACTCTTTCTCACTTGGCGCCCACCTCCGCGTCGACCCCCGCGACGTCCATGGCCGTCCTTGCGGCTACTTACAGAACCCCGATTCTGGTCTTGGTCTTTGTCACCATCAATTAAACCGCCGCCGTCGCCAGGGGGATTTTGTTTGAGCTGCAAGTGGCGGTCCATCGTTTCTTGGACGGCAGCAATATAGATCCCAATCTGGAGTTTCCCATACCCGGGGTCGACGCACTCAGGGGGTTCGGTGACGTTCGAGACGAAAAGCGTCTGAGTGGCTCGATGGCGGATACACACGAGCTCATGGTTGCCCGAGTGAAGGACGATAACAGTCCCATCTACTTGTACGGCTTGTGCCCACGCCTGCAGAATGTCGACATATCAGCATTATTTTGACAGCGATCGTATTGCACGTCACCTGTTGCACTAGGCTTTGCGCAGTCAGGACAGGCTGAGCAGGGTAGGGTTCGTCCTCATTCTCGTCCTCTAGTTTGCGTTTCTTGCCTTTATCCTTCGTAGAAGGCCTATCCTCTGATGAACGTGGCGTCAGTTGTGGTGGTTGGCGTGACCGCGCAGCTGAACGAGTGACTCGCCCAGTCACAGGTTGTTGTAGGGTCGCGAGTGGTTGTATATTGGTTTCATCGCCAAGATTCTATAGTATGATGAGCACCATTTTTGCGCGATTCAGAGAGTATGAACATACAGAGAGATTCCACGGGGGATTCTGGGCATCAGGTCCAACCTTCGTCTTATTGGCTTTTCCCCTTGCCTCGATATACTTAGGATCTGTGGCGCATCTCTTATCCTTGCAGGTTGTCCAGGAAAACGTCCCCAGAATAGGAACCTCGGTCATTACTTCGGCAGAACCAACACTGATACTTTTCATCTCCCATGTTGCCAAAGAACAATCAGACTTCCTTATGTCCTTAAAGACGTCAAGATATTTACTTTCTATGGTCTCCACCAAGGCGACCTCTGATGGAGCCTGAGCACAGTATGACTTGAAGCGCAGCCGCCCATCCATGATTGGATAGCCCGATAAACGACCTGGTGATTGTGTCCACTCCAAGAGACTAGGCAACCATTGTGAAGCAGTGGGGTGCAGAATGAGTGTCGAAGCAACGTATGCGCAGAATACGGCAGTAGTTTTGTCGTAAAAGTTGACAACCCCTATCTCGTCTTGGACCACTCTGTTTAGCCTCTTCACCTCGCGTTCTCGATCACGGGCTGTCGTGAAGTCACCCAGAGGTGGAAGGGTACTTGAAGCGGCATCAAGTGCTTTATCGACATTTTTCGCGAGTTGTTGGATTAGGGATGGAAACCGCACCACCCTCTTTAGAACTAGCCCTTCACCAAAATGTTTATCATAAAATGAAGGTTTGCGGGTGCCACTGGTTGTCCCCGCCCGGTACACCTGGCCAGTGTCAGGAATGAGGCGAGGAGGATTCCAGGAGAATAAGCGCTCGATTTCAGTGCGCAGTTGAGCTGACTCTGAGGATTCAGCAGTGGTAGATGTCATGATGAGAGCAAGCGTAGAACCACCCGGCCACCGTCGACAAAAGTCAGTTATCATGCCCAATCAAACATGGTCCGCGGGTTAGCAGTTCAAACCAGCGCAAAACAGTGCAAAACAGCCGCGAGCCAGCGCACTTCCGCGCCATCCAGCACACCTACGTCATTATATGCTGTATACTTCTGTTGTTCCATGTTCCCCGCAATATATCTTACATGTTACAAGCCGTTCTGTTTCAGCTAAGTCCACAAATGAATACAACATTCCAGCTGCCGCCCCCACCTCCCCGGGACGATCCCTTCAAGACTAGCTGGTGTAAGTGCAAGAAATACTGTAAGGGCGGTCAGTGGGTGCAATCGAGAACACAACTGCGTCATAGGCCTGTCTTCCTCACTCAGCAAAATGAAATACTGGAAGGGTTCAGAGATAGGTATGGATTGCCACTACCCAGCCTTAATCGTGCATCTGGCAGTACTATGGTATGTTCAACTTCAATGTATTATTATCTTATCTTACTGGAACTATAGAGCAGAAGCGTACAGCCTTGCTCTACAACGGCTCATATGCACTCGCCCATAAAACTGGTTCAATCGCACTCAAGTCCTCCACCAATCCCTTGCATGTGCTGACATGTTGGAAGTCAACACCGCCGCAACTGGATTTGAACTTGGACACGTAGTGATGCGCGCAATTGATGCGCATCAATCTATTTATAGTACGTTTCTATTCTTGTCACACGCCCGTCTAAGCCGCGTCGAAACACTGTTTCGACGATAGCTTCTACTATTCTACCTATCTAGGCTGTGCCTACCTTACTTATATGTTCTAGAATATCATAGTGACGCCCCTCAGTCGATTGTTGCCTGACTGAGGTGAGCTGTCTTTATTCCTATCTTATTTGCTATTTACTTACCTATCTATAGTCTGTAATCTTATAGGTAGATATCAAGTCAGTCGATTGTTGCCCGGCTGAGTCTGTAATCTTATATGACACCTGTTCCATGTTCCCGTCCACCGAGTCCAGGACCAGGCCCTTCCCATCCATCACCAAGTCCATCACCAAGTCCATCACCAGGCCCTTCCCAAGATCCAACACATCATGGCACAGACAATGGAAATCCGGTCGAACAAGTATATGAGCAGCACAGTACAGATTCCAATATTGAATCAAGGACAGCAGCGCAGTACAATAGACTAAGTAAGGATTCAATTACTTACATTTCTTACTATTGTTACTGCCTTACTTAAGGTTGTAATGTTAGTTGTAAAACTGAGGGGATAGTCGCTCAGAACGCCCTCCTTATATGCATTTCAGAAACCCTAACCTAAGTACAGTGTAATCTACCTATTACATAATATCGGTCCCTAAAACGAGTCATTCTGAGTCTTCTTCTATTTATATTCCTTCTATGATGTTCTATATGACATCATTTCCTTCTATATGACGTTGTATGAGTCATATGACTCAGTGTGAGTCATTTATGAGTCATAAACATGAGTCATTATGACTAATCATGAGTCATAATCATGAGTCATTGTGACTCCAAATGAGTCATTAATAGGAGTCATTATGACTATAAATGAGTCATAACAGTAAGTCATAATTGTGAATCATAAGTCACATGACTAATATTATGTATGCTATTTATGATTAAATATGAAACACTTAATTATTAGTTATTCAATCTTATCTAATTAGATAAGATATAGATAAGATATAGATTAGATAAGATGTTCATTACATTAGTTATTGTAATGAATGTAACTAATCTAATGTAACTATTATAATAACTGTCAGAGTTTCGACACTCCCCCTTGTTGAATATTATCAATTGTGTATACCACATAACTCAAGCATTTTATTATGCTTATTCAACATAAGGTTCTTGGTTAAGATATCAGCTGCTTGATCTTCAGTTTTTATATAATAGAGATCAACTAAGTCTTCTTTCACGCATTGTCTGATATAATGATATCTTACATCCATGTGTTTCGTTCTTTGTTCTTGAGCTGGATTAGAAGCCATGTAAATAGCTGCTTGATTATCCATTATTAAAGGAATGGATTGTATATCATATCCAAGTTCATTGAACAAATTCTTTAACCATGATATCTGTCTGCATGCGTCTGATGCAGCCATGTATTCAGCTTCTGTTGAAGATAATGCTATTGTTTTTTGTTTAGCTGATTTCCAGTATACTGGTGCTCCTGCTAATTTTACAACCATACCAGTTGTTGACTTCTATCAATTGGATTTGAAGCCCAATCAGCATCAGCGTATACAATTAAACCATAAGCATCACGACCATCATATTTTATACAATAATCTAATGTGCTTCCAACATATTTGATTATGTGTAATGCTTTATTAATGTGATCCATTGTAGGATTACTCACAAATTGTGACATTAATATCGTAGCATAAACGATATCCAATCTAGTACACATTGCTAGAAATAATAATGATCCTATCAGCTGTTGATAGTATGTGATCATTTCAGGTGTAGCTTTGCCTTCTATTTGTTTATTTGGTACATAACCAGCTGGTAAAGGAGTATTAACTGGTTTTGCGTTTATTAAACCAAATCTTTCAACAATCTTTTTTGCATATTTGGCTTGATCAATTGTGACAGTACGTTTACTTTTGTCTATCACAATATTATTCCTAGATATTCACTTAGATCTCCTAAGTCTCTACTTTCCCATTTATTCATAAATTTCTTTTTAAAGTCATCAACAGTCTTTTCATTATTGCCCATGAATATTATGTCATCAACATATAAGATGATAACAACAATGTCTTTGTTGTTTCTGTAGACATATATTCCTGTATCGGCATATAATCTTCTAAACCCTAGTTTAGTTATACTGTTATGTGCTTGTATATTCCAAGCTAAAGATGCTTGTTTCAAACCATATAAAGCTTTCTCAGCTTATATACTTTATCAGTATCTTTGGTTTTAAAACCTTCCGGTTGTTCCATATATATCTCCTCTTCTAATTGGCCGTATAGAAAAGCAGTTTTAACATCTAGTGCTTTGAGTACCAACCCTCTAAAGCTGCTAATGCTAGTAAGATTCTGACAGTCTCGAATCTTGAAACCGGGCTAAATGTGGCTCCAAAGTCTATTCCTGGTACTTGTGAAAAGCCTTGAGCAACCAATCGCGCTTTATATCTATTATCCGATTGCTTTATGGTGTAAACCCATCTACATCCAATAGGTTTCCTGTCTTTAGGTCTGTTAACTAATTCCCAAACATTTCTACTTTTTATAGATTTAATTTCTTCTTCCATAGCAGTTACCCATTTTGAATATGATTGAGGATCCTTATCTTTTATCTTGATAAGATCTCTATATACAACAGGTATTCCTTTTCTTCTGTTTTCTTGATTATTGAGTTTCGATGCTGCTTTTGATAAGAGAAATTTATCTCTTTTTGCTTGTACTTTCTTTAACCAAGCTTCATTATCAAATTCTAAATTTTCAGATTCTGAATCTAATTTAGTATCCATAGTAACCGTCTTATCTAGATCAATATCTGGTATAGAAGGTTTCTTTATTATCTCAGGTAATAAGATTTTCTTTTCAAATCTAGGCATTGGAGTTAAATCTGATTTAACATCTGATTTATTTGTTTCTACAGAAGTTATTTTCTTAGTTTTCTTTTTATGAATGGGTCTAAGATCTTCTACAGTAAGTTCTGCCATATTAGAATCTGACGTTCTAATGTTTGGATGTTTTTTCTTTCCATACAAGTCTTCAGTAACTTTTTGAACTTGTTTGTCTATTTTATCATTTAGTTCTTTATCATTCCTAATTCTATTTTGAATGACATTATTCCATTTCTTAAAGTTAAATTCAGCTTCAATTTTAGCTGGATGTTTATCTCCATAAACATTATCTTTAATAACTTTAACTTTTGGAATCCTAGATGATTTTCGTGTTCCAAACTTTTGTTGTATGACAGCTCTTTCCTGTTCTCTGAATCCAAATGGATTTTGAGCTTGTTCATCTGGATTAATAGACTGTTCTAGTATCGTAGATCTAGAAACTGGTTTATCATTACCAAGTCTATTTCTTTAACTTCTCGAAGATCTAACTTCTTCCAACACGTTTAACTCCTTTAAATAAATCTATATTCTTTCTATAGTTTATGTCAAGATTTGACTTAGGAAGTTGAAAAGGTGTTAATTAATGATTTACTTTGATTAAGAGTATTCTTAGATTTATTCAGATTTTCAATCTGTTTTTCAAATTCTCTTATCTTAGCTAATCTTTCATCATCTCTTTGTGATTTTTTATTTGTAGATGATTTCTTTAATGAAGGAGTATTAATAGCTTTTTGTTTTCCTTTATCAGTAAAATATTAAAGAATCATTAATTTCTTTCATTTTTCAAAGTTATCGTCAATTCTTTTTGATACTTGACTACTTCTAAAACCTTTTGTTTCAGGATCTTTTATATTTTCATCAAGATCACTTTTACTTTTATACATATCAGATATATTCAAATCTGATTCTGAATGTGAATCCTTCTTTGATCTATATGAATTACTTTTAGATATATTTGAATCATAATCACTTTCATCTGCTGAATATGATTTGTGCTATGATATGAGAATTACTGTCATGTAGATGATTGTCTAATTCCTTATTAGACTTATGATCATCTGATTCCGACGAATCATTATCATCTAAATTATTTGAATCATGAAATGATTTCCTTTTATCATTGATTGTAGTGTCATGATTATAATAATTCTTGTTTGATGGAATTGTATCAAGATCTAAAGATGTGGTATATCTTTATGAATAAGTTTATCTTTTGTTAATTTGGGAAATATGTTTTCGTCAAAGATGGCATGTGTAGCAATGACTATAGTATTCTTATCATTCATGAACTTATATGATTTGCTTTCATATCCAATGAATATCATTGGTTCAGCTCTTGGTGATAATTTATTCTTTCTTCTTTCTTTTACTATATAGACATATGCTAGACATCCAAATATCCTAAAGTTTGACATGTTAGGTTTTTTGTTCATCATATTTTCATAAGGTGTTTTCCATTTTGTTCTTCTTAATGGTGTACAATTATATATGTGGACTGCAGTATCAAATGCAAATGACCACCATGATTTAGGACAACCAGATTCTAATAAAAGTGTATGTGCTTTCTTTAGAATGGTTTCATTTAATCGTTCTGCTCTACCATTTTGTTGATGAACATGTGGAGCACTTAGTTCATGTTTAATACCTTTTTCTTGAAAATAGTTATTTAGCTTTTGATTTACAAACTCTCCCCCTCGATCTGAACGCATACTTTTTACTTTTAAATTGAGTTGATTCTCAATATATATAATATATGCTTTAATAGCAGTAAAAGTATCAGCTTTAGATCGAAGTAATGCTACATAAGCAAGAAGAATAATCATCTAAAATTAATAAAGCCCATTTTTGTTTATGATAAGACTGAATAGGTAATTCTATCAAGTCCATATGTATCAATTCTAGCAAGGTAGTTGCTCTATTAGTTGAAACGTGATATGGTTTATTATCAAGTTTTCCCATGATACATGATTTACATATGCTTTTCATATGTGGTTTATTAACTTTAGAACTATTTTCAGTATTTCTGAACATATGACTTAACACGTTATCACTTGGATGTGCCATTCTTCGATGCCAAATAAAATAATCAATAGTTTTAGAACTATTATTTAATAACAAATGTTGTAAAGGTCTTTTAATCTCAGTAGATAACCAACTTATAGAGTTAGTTTCTAAAGGATATCCTGTCAACGTTATGTTTCCCTTGTGTATAATAGTTTGTGTTTTTGTGTGATATACTTCATAATTCATACTAGTAAGTTGTGGTACAGAAATTATTCTGTATGGCAACATTGGCATATAACATACAATCCAGTTTAGCATATGTTTTCCATGTCGAAAACATACTTGGCCTTGGCCTTCAATGAGTGTTTTCGCATTTTTGTCTGCAGTAGTAACTTTAACTGGTGTGATAAATTTCTTATATGACATAAAGTCATTTATAAATGGTGTACAATGTCTGGTAGCTCCAGAATCAATTACCCATTTATCATTCTTATTTAAGAGCATAATTTGTTCACTAGGAACCCTATATTCATAATTACTATATACACAATTGTATCTACTGTTATTCAAAGCTTGATTTGATGCGTTCAACACATCTACATTGGTAAGATTATCAAGCACTAAAACAGTATTAGATAAGTAATTAGAATGGTTTAAATTTGTCACATACCCAAATGGATCATCCTCATCAGATGGTCCTCCAGAGTTACTCTCAGGATTAGTTATATCCATATTTTCGACGTTAGTATTGATGTTTTCATCAATATATTCAATGCCACTATTGTAACCATCATTTGCATCATTGTAGTGTTCCTCACTACTGTCTGATTGCGATTTAAGATCCGGAACTGAACTATCATCAGTTTCTGCTATAGGTGAGAATGGAATTTGAGGCGTTAAGAAGATTCTTTGAACTCTGTTCCTTCAGGAGAAAGTTCATAATCTACCACCTCATCTCGAAGATATTCCGGAGGATAAGCCAACATAGTATCTATGTAATGAAAACCTATTCTATCTAATAAATCATGATTAGATGTGTGTTCAGGTACAGTGACTCAAAAAAGTGATTCAATGTTTGGTGCTTTTGGACTGTTTGTAACATAACTCAGAAACAAGGACAAACAAGGGTAAATAATGAGGGGTGAAATAAAAGCAGCGCATCATGGCTACACGCTGATGAAAAGGTTATGTAATTAGGCACAGTATCCATGGAGATATGGGCACTTTAATCTGATGACTCATTGAATCACTTTTTTGAGTGTGTATAAGAAATATAGGAAATTGTCATTCTAGTACTTTGTATTACCCCCCTTTGCTTTTATTATTGCTTCCACCCTTCTAGGCATGCTTTCAATTAAGTTCTGACACACCTCTGGCTCTATATCATTCCACACCTCTGCCACTCTCTCCCAAATCTCCCAAACTCCTTTGGCTGGTGTTTCATGCTTGGCCAACTGCATTTTGATATGATGCCAGAGGTGTTCAATAGAATTAAGGTCTGGAGACTGTGGAGGCCAGTCTAGAAGCATGATATTATTCTCTTCCATCCAATTTTTGGCTTTTCTGGAGGTGTGCTTTGGGTCATTATCCTGCTGGAAAATGACCTCATCTTCAGCAACCCCAGATTGCTGCAAGCTGGGCAGCAAGTGACTGTCCAAAATCTCCACATACTGATCAGCATCCATCCTCCCCTCAATCTCTGCAAGTTCCCCCACACCATTCCAGCCCATACAGCCCCATACCATGATGTTTCCACCCCCAAATTTCACTGTTCCTTGTACCTCCCTTTCAATCAACCCCTCCCCCACCTGTTTCCATACCCACTGCTTACCATCTGACCCAATCCTATTGATCTTTGTCTCATCTGACCAAATTACTCTCTTCCAGTCATCCACTGTCCACTCCTTGTGCTTCAAAGCAAATCCCAACCGTTTCCTCCTGTGCACTGTGGTGAGCAGTGGCTTTTTCTTCTTTGTTACAGCCTTGAATGAATGTTCCTTGAGTACATTCCTGACTGTCTGGGTGCAGATTGGGTTGGGGATGATGGTGTTGATGTGCCTGGTAACCTGTACAGCATTGGCAGCCTTGCCAGTGGTGATCTGTGAGAGGATGGAGCGAGTGGAAGTGGCAGAGAGCTTGGAAGGACGACCAAGATGAGGTATTTGTCGATTGGGAAGAATGTTTTTGAGTACTCTGGAGACAGTAGGCTGGCTAACACCAGTGTGAGAGGCAATATAGCGGGTGGAGTGACCATGGGAGGCAAGGGAAATGATGTTTTCCTTGTGAGCAGCAGAGATGGGGTGCATATCAGAAGTGGGGTGCCCTGCCATGTTTGCATTGCTCATATAGCATTCATGTCAAGGTACCATCATTTTGATAACCATTCATCATCAGTTTCAGGTCATAGCCACTGATTGATATCAGTTTCTGATGTTTCTGATGCACACTCAAATAAGTGATTCAATGAGTCATCAGATTAAAGTGCCCATATCTCCATGGGTACTGTGCCTAATTACATAATTATCTTACCTGCATGTAGCCCTGATGCACTGCTCTTATATCACCCCTCATAATATACCCTTGTTTGTCTTTGCTCTTGAGTTATTTTACAAACAGTCCAAAAGCACCAAACATTGAATCACTTTTTTGAGTCACTGTATCTCTTCCTCAATATTTCCTATAGTCTGAATCGGTTCATCAATCGTCATATTGTTTGTAAAGTGAATAATATTATGAGAATCTTTCTTATTCTCATGTTTAAACTTATTCAACTCTGCAATTAAAGCTTTATTCTTTAGCTTCTTATTATCACGATTCTGTGCATTCCGTTTCTTCTTGTCATCTTTAGATAAAGAAGATGCATTTGCTTTGTTAGCAAATCTATTATTGCTTTGACGAGGTGTGAACGATCGTCTATTATTGAATCTTCCTCTAAAAGATCCTCCTCTAAACCTGTTGTTTGGAAATTGATTACTAGATTGTTGATCATTCCAAGATGGTTTAGTGTTTGGATACTTGTTGATATTAGATCCAATGTTAGCAATTTGAACGGTTTGTCTGCCACTCCTTGCTTTTGATTGCATGAGATTCCATTCATTCTGAATCTTAGGAACTATCTTTGCTGACGTGAATTCGTCAATATTGCTATTAACAATATTAGTGACCAAAGTACTATATTGTTGGTTTAAAGCGTGTAAGATGAAGAAAGTCAATACAAAGTCTGGAAGTTTGTATTTATCTTCAGTTCCTAGATCGGAAACAGCTTTCATCAGTTTAGAGATAGCTATAATGGGATCTTGTCCTGGTTTCATAGACCAACTGAATATGTTTTTGTATAAAATGAAATATTTGGCTATTCCAGTCATTCCAAAAACTTTATCCAATTCAGCAATAGTTTGAGCTGGAGTATCTTTAATGTAAGACCATAGATTAGTTGCTAATGCCATTTTAATAATAGCATTTGTCTTTGCAGAATTTTCATCCCAATCAAGTCTTTCATTATAAACAGATTTATACTTCAATTCCCAATGGGTTTTTTCTTCAATGGTAGATTTTTCCGTAGGTGGTGAAGGATAACCTTTTTCTCTAGTTACGTATTTAGTGATCCTTTCATGGCTAAGTATGCCATAAGGTTTCTTTCCACTTTTTATAATCCATTACTCATTAACACAGTAACCATTTTTTCGAGCGATTCTTTATCGTCTTTTCCTCCACATAAATAATTTGCCAATCTATTTTTAGAGGAAACAAAATCATCTAAAGTCCACCAAGCAAGTCTAGATTTGAAATTCTCAGTGAAATGAAGATGATTAATGCCAGTACGTTCATAAGTAAAATGAACGTTTCTTCTCCAATGTTGAGGATATGAGACAATTTCAGATAATTTAGGATACATAGGCCAAACTTGTTCTTTATAGTATCTAGGTTGAAACAAAACCATATAACATAATCCATTCTTATTCCAAATAGGATGATTTTTAGTATGTTTATGATATGTGTTCGTTTGTTAACCCTATATTTAACATTTATAAAGAACGGAAATGCAAGTTCTAATTCCTTTGCTTTAACGCTGAAATTAGATTGAATATTCTTATCAGATTTTGATTCAGTACCTGAACCTGATTTTAAGAATTTCCTATTCGATGAAGAACTTGGTTCTCTTATAGGTGCAACGTTCTTCTGCCATCTGATTGTGGAGCTTGAAAATTGTGAACCCTCTTCTTTCGTCGAAGATTCCTTGGTTTGGAAATATTGTTTTTCGGATAAACAATTTCTTCCGAATTTTTCGTCAATCCAATCGGATGCTTTATGTGGTTCATATCCCAAGGTTTCTCATCATCATCTGATTTGTGTTCATCATTCCAACCGTTATCCTGATTTGTATCATCAACTTTCTGTTTCTCACAGATCCTTTGTAGATGTTTATTAAACCAGCAATAATTTCTTTTGTATTTAATAATGTTGGTTCAGGGGAATTATTAATACGTCCTTGAGACTCTGGGAATTGTTGAACAATGTTTTCATTGTGGATGGTGAACGCGGTTTCTTCTTCTTTCAAAAATGGATTACTCTTAGGATAATACATGTCGATGATATCATCAGGAACATATACAAAATTATCCAAGTTCAATGTATGAGTAAACTCATTTTGATGAAGTTTTTCATCAGATTTAACCATTGGGAAATTATTCTTAGTCTGATTTTCGTTCTCATTGGACTGTGACAAAAAATTCATAATTGGACCATCTTGGTCCGCATTTGTACAAGTATATAGACTACTAGGTACTATACCTGGTAGTCGACGCTGTCTTCGGAGACGACTGAGTTTGCTGAACTCCCTGAGCTTCTCAATTTCGTCCTCGATCGGGACGACGGGCTTGAATCTTTCCGGAGCATCCGCTCCGGTCTCTCTCCTGCTACTGGGATAAACTTTTCCCTGGGCGAATGTGACTGTACGGGGAGTGACGTAACTCCCTCTTCTGAATGACTGGGGTTCTCACGACCCCTGAATACGTACGGTGTCACAGATATATCAGCTTTTGATTTAATTAGCTGATTTAGATCTGTTACCAAAGACACAAATTTGTCTTTTTCCAAGATCCGATCTAGCTCCCTAAGAGCTTCTTTCTCCTTTCTCTGAATTTCCGATGCGTGAACAGCTTCATCATAATCTTGTTTGTCATGATAAATGACACCATTATGAATCCAGATCGGATGTTCTCTGGCTAATTCTTTTCTGGCCAATTCTTGAGAAAGTTCTTTCGGATCATAAGGGTCATCAACCCTTCGGAGCGTCGTGTCGATAGTCTTCTTCAAAGACTTGTACTGCGGAGTGGGGCGGCCATCAAATCCCATATAGTGACACATCGGACCGAGATGCTGTGGAAATCCAGGGATGTCAGATAACTTTTCCCGACATGTGATGATCTCGATCTCTTTGTCATCTTCCTCAGCCCTATCAAACTGATCTAACAAGATCAGATCTACCTTCTCGCTGATGGCCATGCCATCTTCTGATCTATATTTGACACCTAGAATATGCGGTTTATCACCGATGTCCCTGACTTCCTCAGTCAGGAAACAATCGAGAATGAAACCAAATGTGTCAATATGAGGGGCGAAAGAGATTTGATATGCGGGAAGATCGTAAGATCTGATCGCTGGATATATTTCCCTGACATCAGGGGTATCTTTGATATTATTGTATCCGGCACAAGAATGCGCCAGATGGACGAGGCGAGCAAGGCGGACATATGGATCACATGACGCCATATCATCTGCGTCATATTTGTTCATGATATTAATGACGTCCTCCTTGGTCAAATTTCGATTCCTAATCAGGACCCGAGCTAAAATGCCCTGATTGATGTAGTTGTCGTAGCCGATAGCTCCATCAAGATAGACATGATAGTCCATTTGAGTGCAGAGAGGACCGATTTGGTAAACGCGCGACATTTCAATTTGTTTCTAAAAATAAAAATATATTAGCCTAATTCTTATTTCCCGAATGATACATGAGAAAAAAGAGTGCTTATCAGGCTGTGCTATTTTTGAAACAATACGTCATGGACTTGTCTGGCAACGCAAACGACTCATTGGGGTTATATGGATGTTGTTATGCCAATCTCGTACCAGGGCTCCTTCAAATTCCCTGCGTACAAACTAGTATGTATGTATGTATGTGTGTATGTATCTGTGTAAGTGACATCCTCGGATGTCCTAATCTAGTTGGGGTGCTATTCATCTGCCCAACAATAGTCTGCGTGTACGACGAAAGTTCGCCTCAGCACGACCTTTATATGAATATTAAATAATAAAATAGAGAAAACCGACGAAAACGGTTATTATGATATATGCAGTAATGTAACGGCCAATTGGGGTGCGTGAAGCCTTTACAGGGGATTGGCCCTGTTATCCGCATAAAGCAGCCCAAAATCCGTGTCTTTTTTAGTAGTGGTGTGACAAAACCACAACATGATTAAAGACCTGCCGGTCCTGGGAAAGTTTTGATTTCGTTGTCTTCCAACAACGCACGACTCCGATGCATGACACCAGATATTTAATCTATCTTCCCAGATAGTCTGTCACAAGTGTGACAGAAATGGTATCCCTGCTACCATTAAGCGACTATTTATCCCATAGTTGGGTTAGCATACATTCGTAGGCGTGAGAGAAAGTCAAAACACAGATCACACAATATTTTATCAGCTATAGATCCCATCGGTCATGATAGAGGGCCATCAGCCATATCTATGATTCCGATATTTTGAGATCCCATCAGCTGATCTGATCACACACTTAAACTATTTATAATACACTGTAGACTATACCCTTCTAGACATACAACGCCCAACCCTTTGAGCGTTTGAAGGCAGTCGCCGGGCCCATAACCTATTGAATCAAGGACAGCAGCGCAGTACAATAGACTAAGTAAGGATTCAATTACTTACATTTCTTACTATTGTTACTGCCTTACTTAAGGTTGTAATGTTAGTTGTAAAACTGAGGGATAGTCGCTCAGAACGCCCTCCTTATATGCATTTCAGAAACCCTAACCTAAGTACAGTGTAATCTACCTATTACATAATATCGGTCCCTAAAATGAGTCATTCTGAGTCTTCTTCTATTTATATTCCTTCTATGATGTTCTATATGACATCATTTCCTTCTATATGACGTTGTATGAGTCATATGACTCAGTGTGAGTCATTTATGAGTCATAAACATGAGTCATTGTGACTCCAAATGAGTCATTAATATGAGTCATTATGACTAATCATGAGTCATAACAGTAAGTCATAATTGTGAATCATAAGTCACATGACTAATATTATGTAAGCTATTTATGATTAAATATGAAACACTTAATTATTAGTTATTCAATCTTATCTAATTAGATAAGATATAGATTAGATATAGATTAGATAAGATGTTCATTACATTAGTTATTGTAATGAATGTAACTAATCTAATGTAACTATTATAATAACTGTCAGAGTTTCGACATCCAACAATGACAATGACTCAGAAAATGAGCCCAAAAATCATGATGATTTCAACTTCTCGCAATTTCCTCTTCCCTCAATCACAAACAAAGGCAGCGAGGTTCCTGCTTCATGTTTACCACAACTCCAGTTATCACAAAGCATGATTCATGCTATATGCCTTAGATCTCTTGAAGATGATATTAAGGACAAAGTTCTCCTTGAGCGGTGATGAGCGGTGTCCCGCTGTGACAGTGTAGTGACCTTGTCATGCATATGCATAATGCTATGTGAGAGAAGTCCTACCGGCTCCAGGACTATATACGTGCTGAACCTGTCACTGGCAATCTGGCTGATATCTTAGGAGGTCTGTAGAGTTGCACATCAGTCATCTGCACGCATCCGCAGCGCAAGCTGCCCAATAGTCGCAGTCATACCCATACCCTTTCACATTACCAGTGAGCGACATCCGCACTTGAAGACTACCGGCGCACACACCCGATTATCTGAAAGCCTGCACTGACTAATGGACGTTCTGCATTGGGAGTTTACCGCCGCATTCGACATCTCCACACCGCCACTTCCACAATAGGCAAGTCCACCTTCCAAGCACCGTGATCGGAATCCGTTTAGCCACATGTGCATACTCTCGGTGGGTAAAGCCAATAGCCCACCCAAGACAGTGGAACAAAATCTTCACAGCTTGTTGCGTCGATCAGCGAAATACAACAAAAAGACTATATCAGGCATGAAGGGTTGAGTTCAGGGAACAGGTTCACGGCCACCCGGGAATCCATCATTGCTTATCAATAAGACACTGGCGGTTGATCATCGGCCGATGCTTTCATTACGCTAGCTGCCCTTAGGCATGACGCCAATACGGTCAGGGTTTTGCTACGGAGTTGCATGCCGAACAAAAATTGCAAAGAAAATGCTCACGCACTAAACCGGATTGGCCAGCGCCTTTCAAGTTAACGGATTTGGAAATGCCGCGTGTCCACGAGAAGAAGATTTCAGAGTACACTCATGTCAGTAGGTAGAAAAATGTATATAAACCATCTTTTTCGTAGTATAAAAAAGAAATATCATACCCACACAGTTTTCCGCTCAAGTCTCATTCGCCCGCGCTCGCTTTCCCCTTCCCCTCTTGCGTTGTTCCCTACTTCCTTGTCGTTTCAGCCATTGTCGAGCCCGCGTTGCGTAAAGACTTGCGCTGCTCGCCGTTGTTGCCTGCGATCCGCTACCAGTATCAGTATCCACCCTCGACATCGACTGCGCCACCACCTATTGCCTTGCGCACCCATCACGTGACTCATCCGCCCATCCGACGTCCGCTATCCAGCACACCGCATCGCATCCGCAGCACACGCTACAAAGATCCACTCCGCATGTCTGCTCATTTCCGCTACGTATCGCATATTCGCGCACTCCGTACTTGCGCTCTGCTCTGCGTGCGTGCTGTCGCTAGGTCGCTCATCACATCTGCACTACGCATTTCTGTTCCACACCCGTTCATATGCACTCCTCTGGTTGGCAATGTCAGGACTCTTCAACTAGCTCACAACCCTCCCCCTGTCTACCTGTCGCTTCGATAGTGTAGAGTGTTATTAGCAGGACCGTAACCCTTTGTCCAGGATTGAAACAATTGATTGTCTCTCAAGGCTCTCCAATGATATCTTCATGGCTGTGGTTCACAGCAGTTGTACGCTGATTTTAAGACAGCATTATGCAGATTTGATCCTGAAATTGAACTCAACTCTTACTTTATCGTGAAAACCCGAGTTGAGCAAATGTCTGGCATATTCAAAATAATGACAGACATGTACCCAAACAGTTGTATTGCATACACCAGGCCATTTTCTACAATGGAGCACTGTCCTCAATGCCAGGAGCCTTGATACAAAGAACCATCAGACCCGTGGAAGAAAAACAAGCCCCGGAAACAGTTCTTGACCATTCCCCTTGTCCACAACTGCAGGTGCAATGGAAATCTCCAGAAGGTGCACAATGCATGCACTACCAAAATCAGAAAACTGACAAAATAAAGGCCCAGCTCTTACACAGCAGTGGCATTATCCATGAATACGAAGATGTGTTCCACAGTACCGACTATCTTGAAGCAGTTAGTAGCAGTAAAATCAAGGAGGACAATGTCATGGTTTTATTCTCACTTGATGGTGTGCAACTATATCACAATAAGCTGTCAGACTGCTGGTTCTTCATTTGGATCTTATTCAATCTTGCTCCAGACCTGCGCTACAAAAAGGCATACATCCTACCTGCCGGTTTTGTTCCTGGACCAACCAAACCAGAAAATATCGAGTTGTTTGTCCTCCCCTCTCTGCATCACACCTCTGCACTTCAAAAAGAGGGTTTGAAATGCTGGGATGGCCTCCAGAGGAGATGGATAAATTCATGGCCTTTTTTTTTTTTTCACAGGAACAGCCAATACAAAGGGACTCCCTGTGATAAGCAGGCTTGTCGTCCATTCAGGAAAGCATGGATGTTGTCTGTGCTGCAGTTTCCCAGGAAGACACAAACCTGGTGCACTGATGTATTACCCTGCTGTGCTGAAACCAAATAATCATAATCCCAATGATTATCATCACCCAGATTTTGATGTAGCAAGTATTTCATTGCCAAACATCAATGAATATCTCTCAAACCTGCAACATCTCCTGCAAGCTACGACAATGGCTATGTACAAAGAACTATGTTTGGAAATGGGTATCTCCTGTCCTAGCATCTGCCTTAGTCTTCAAGCAGATCTCATGCTTGCTGTGCCATCTTGCTTTCCACTTGATTTAATGCATTTATGTAGCCTCAACATCCCGCAGTTAATGATCGACGTTTGGTGGAACAAAGTCAATCCCAAGGTAGTCTTTCACACATCAGGAAAGCCCAGTTTTATTGTTCTAGATACAAGCAATGCATGGAGAACACATGGCACCCTGGTTGCCTCCACAAGGCCATATCTCCCATCGTCATTTGATCGCCCCCCTCAAAACCCAGCCCTTAAACTTAACTCTGGATATAAAGCGTGTGAGTTCCTACTTTATTTCTGGGTTCTTGGACCAGCCGTTCTTTGCCTTGTTCTCCCACACCACCTCTGGAGGCATTATTGCAAGCTGGTATGCACAACTTGTATTGTACACCAATGGAAAATATATCATGCACAGGTTGTGCAAGTGCATGATCTATTAATTCAGTGGGAGAAAGAGTTTGAGGAGGAATATTATGCATGCAACATTGACCGCCTCCACCTCATTTGTCCTTGTATCCACTCCATGGTCCACCTTGCACAAGAGACAATTCAATGTGGCCTGCTCCATTTACTAGCACAATGGGCACTAGAAAACTGTTGGTAATCTGGGGTGAGAAGTGTGCCAACCATCAAACCCCTACTCAAACTTAGCTGAGTGTGGCCTGCTGCGTGCGCAACAAAATGCACTCAAATCATTAATTCCAGAGCTAAATCCTTCAGCGCATTTGCCCCGAGGTTCTTTGCTACTTGGGAATGGCTATTCTCTGCTACGAGCATGAGAAAAACATTCAAGTCAACCTCAATCTGATGAAGATATTGCTGTGCTGCAATCATATCTCACATCAATTGGTGAACTCACAGTTGCCAATGGTAATTTGATGATCCAGAGATGGGCACAATTGTTGCTCCTGAATGAGCAGATTGCACGATCAATGTGGAAGGATGGTCGGAAGAATGATGGTTGAAATTCTCGCAATGTGAAGGTGTGGATGCTTGCTTGTAAAATGAACATTCTACTTACTCAGATCCAGTTCACAATGGCAAATGAGACATTATTTGGAGAAGTACACTATTACTTCTTATGGCCAACCCAGACAATGGGAAACATTGCATTAGCAATGGTATCAGTGTATTCCCATCCAGATGCTTCCCTACTTTCCAACTCATATGGTACACTTTGTGTTTGCAAATATCTGGGATCCCACCACATACACATTGTCAAAGCAAAGTCAATAGAGTCAGTGGTAGGAATGATACCATTTCCGCTCAATGATGAAGAAACCCACCAACATGAAATGGTTAAAATATTTCAAACTGCTTTTATGTAGCAGAGAAACTCTTGCAACTCCAGATGAATTGGGTGATGATGAATATGACATAGACGGTTAGTTCAGGACAACTGTGCCAAAATGGCTAAAAAAATGTTGTACAGTTAGCTTTCAGTGAACTGAGAATATTTTGAGTGTATGCGCTCAATGTGCCAAACATGTCAAAGTGTTGTATTACATGATATTATCACTTCTCACTCTGTACAATAACCCGATACCCAACCTGATACCCAACTTGATACCCATGGACTACTCCCACTATCCCAATTTAACAAATAATGGGATGGATATGCCAAAGGGAACTCATACTCCAAAGGGGAATGCCAGTTATTTTTCACATTCTGGTTCCCAGGCAAATCCCCATATGTTCGACTCTGTACTGGTATGTCAAATGATCAGTCCCTTATGCCACAATTATGCCCTGATTAAATCAAATTAGCTTAGCTTCAATGCCAATTCTAATCAGCACTTAACACTCCCCCACCTATCCTAGTGGAATCTGAGCTCAGTCCGAGTACTCCGAGTGGAATCCGAGCTCAGTCTGAGTTCAGTCCAAGTAAGTCAAAAAGGTGCTAAGAATCCGAGTAGAATCCAAGTCCATTCCGAGCTCAGTCTGAGTTGGGAACTTTCACCATTCAATCCGACCTGAACTTGGACTGAACTTGGACTGAACTTGGACTGAACTTGGACTGAACTCAGACTGAACTCAGATTGAACTCAGATTGAAGAAGACTTTTGGACTTCTGGAGCCCAAATCCTGATCTCATCTTGCAAGTTGCAGTCTCAACATCTTATTGAGGATGTTCTGGGTGCATTATACCATGTTTACATATGTGTATCAATGTACATATGAACTCTCATATGCAAGGGTCAATCCTCAAATAGTTCTTCAGGATCATCTGTGTTCATCTGTAATCCTTGTCTTTTCACCACCTGCCTTGTGTGGTACATAAGCATGCAGTGTAAAAACCAGTTAAAGTTCCAAGAATTCATTCTCCTCAAGATTGGGTCAAAGCCACCTAGCCATGCATTCAGTTGCTCACATGCTTGTGTATTGAATGCACACTTGTAATATGGCCTGTCTCTTTCATCTGTCTCCACATAAACCAAATTAGGAGCTGATCCATCTAATGGTGCTGGGTTGCACCATTTGCGACATAACAAATCTGAAGCACGGTGGTTTATATAGTGGAAAGAGTCAACTATAAATCTGCTGGTGTTTTTCCAACTCTCCCATGACCCATTTGCAACACTGGCTCGGAGCACTACACAAGCCTTATCAATGCATATATATGCTGGCCTGTTTTCATGTCTTGGATAAACCTGTTGGAGGAAGTTCAATATGTTTCTGGGTGATTCTGCCTTTTTGAATTTGTCCCATGCAATGACAACACCACATGGGGCACAGATAGTCTCAACACAGTAATAACGTGGAGGTTTAAAGAGTTCTCTGATTGTTCTTGCAGGATTCTCTTCTGTATCTTCTGTATCATGAGGCTGTTGTACATTGTCATTTGCAGGTACCCATGGCCATGTTTCATCTTGTCTTCTCATAGCTCTCCTGTATCCTCCAAGGATATTTGTTCTATGATTAATCAAATGTCTTTGCCACCTTCCTTGGTGCTGTGGACAGGCCTGTGTACCTTGTACTTTAACACCATTGCAATCAGTAACATGACATAATCTCCCAGCCAAATTCTCATGAAGAGCACAGTACACTCCACCATGTGCATTCAACAAGTCACCAGTACAATTCTGGTAGCCACAATACTGAAAATGCATAAGCAAGTGTAACTTAACATTATAAATGCATTGACTTACAGTATGACCCATAACAATACCATCCATCACAATCATCTTTACAGGAGCACAATCCTCAACTGTCTGAAATTGTGGTGCAATTGATGTATCCTCTGCACCAACCATGGCTGAATGGTCTACACCACCAGCATTAACAGACTGTTCTCTGTATTTTGAGTGCACTCATTGCAACTGTGCTCCAATGAGCCTTTAATAATACCACCATTCCCAGAAGTGCAAATGCTTGTCTTGTGACATCATCAATTGGCAGGTTATCTGTCATTGTCACATTTATGTTTGACTCAGCTGCTACCATCCGTATTGACTCTTGTATGAAGGCTTGCCAGATTGTTCTTCTTGTCACCTTTACTGACTCAAATGTCATGTTAATAAATTGTGCATAAGTGGCTGCTGATGCATGAAAGCTATAAAGACCACTCATAACAGCTGAGGTAAACAATCTCTCAACCCATGAGTTCTGCCCAATCTTGACATATTTGGCTGAATTCAAATATACCCTGTCACATGAGTCTTGCAGTTGTCTGGGAGCACTTTCATGATCTGCATAATAGACTGATTTGCAAGATGGGCAATATCCACTGAGCAGAGGCACTTGCTCATATGCAATGAAGTTTTTAACTAGAGTAACCAAAGGAATGTCCCTTGGTCTTGTGTGTTGAAGTAATGCTCTAGGATTACATGCTATAGTTTCACAGACAACTGAGTCTGGACAAATGATATGTACTGGTAATATTTCCTTGTTTGAGACTGGTTTCAACTTTCCAATGAATTTCCCTCTCTTATTATAGGGATGTAGCTTAAGAAGTTTAGCAAGAGCATCAAGCTTGAAGCTGAGTCTTATGTTGACTTTATCATCATTGTCATCACCCTTTTCATTTGGAAGAAGTGGTTGTCCTCTTCCCCTGTGCTGAACTGCACATGATAAGCATTTTATCCAACCAGTAGTCACATTGGCAATTTCCCCACCATACTGTGGGTTTTGTTGTCGTGCATGGAGACTGAGAAGTGTAGTGTTTTCTGTGACAGAGAATAGAATCATGAGTACAGTTGATAGAGATATTGCTGAGTTGAAATTATTCTCCACAAACTTGCAGAATGTTTGGAATTGGATGTCTGGGAAAGGCTGCTCTGTTCTTGCTGCAGCTGTGGGGATTAAGCCCATCATCCAAATCAACCACATATAGATTGATAGTCCATTCAGTATGCATAGCATAGATTCTTTACAAAATTCAAGGAAACTACAAAATTTGCATATGATTCAAGTGATAAGTATGGAGCTTACTTCTTTCCAGATTTCTTCTTAGACCCTTTCTTCCTTGTACTCCCATCTCCCTCATTGGAACCTACATCACTCTGAGTCACACTTTGCTTCTTCTTTCCCTTCCTACCTCTGGATTCATCTTGCTCCTTAATATATGCTGCCAAGTCCATAAATGTGTAGCCAGAGGACTTCTGGAAACCCCAAACTTCTACATCATCAAGGGCATTATCCCCTCCCTCCAACCACTCCTGCATCTTGGGGTAATTAGCCACATTGGCAAGTTTCTTGACATGTGAATGCCACATAGATGGAGAGACAAATAACTTGATCAACTCTGTAATGGTAGGCTTCTTCTGGGCAGGCCATTGCCCCTGAGATACCATGGAATCCACTGTATGCTGGGCCTGAACAAAGGCCTTGTACTTCTGATAATATGACTTTAAGGAAGTGTCATGTCCATCAGTCAGATGGGTAGGTATGTCAAGTATAGCCTTCATCTCCTCAGCTGATAACTGAGTAGGGATTCCAGAGGCTCCAGAAGAGGCTGTTGAAGCTGAAAAACTGTGAGTGGTGCTTTTAGTTCCAGAAACAGTCCCATGACTGAGTCTGGTGGCTTCATCCTCCTGCAACAGGTCAGGTCATGCAAAGGAGATGAGGTTGAGATGAGTGACTGACAGCACAAAGAGAAATTGTGTGTTTCCCATCCACAACTGACCATTCCACATCTTCATCATCCTCAATAGCATCCTTGTACCTGCCTTTGATAATCCAATTTCCCTCTTCATGCACAAATATTCTCTGATTCAACCCTACAAAAGTTGTTAACATATGTGATAAATTTACATAAAAGAGGCCACTTACTGCTCACAGGAGAATATTTTCTAGATAATTTTCTGAGGATGGGGACAAGAGAAGGAGTAACCTCAGATTTGAGAACCATGCTGGGTTTGGGGTCATTGACAACATCAACACAGTGTTTATAGACCTTAACCAGGCCCTGAGCCTGAATCTTGTCATGGATAGCATCATGGACATCAGCATCAGCCAGGCTGAAAACATTGCCAGATGCCTTGCCCCTGATGGCTCCCCCAATGGTTCTGGATGATCCTTCCAATGGTAGGTCTTGCTCTTCATCAAGTTTGGCATGCAAAAGCAAAGAATGATTTATAATTACTCACCAGGACCCTCATGAAAGACATTGGATTCTTCAAGCTACTTCTTATCAGTCTATGCAAATGAAACCAGATGCAATATGTATACCTTGTCACTGTGGCCATCATTATGTTTGTCTCCCTGCTCATCATCATGTTTGTCTCCCTGCCCATCACTATTATCTGCAATTTCCTTTATAGCATAGTTAGCACTTTCAAAGAAAAAACACAAAGGCTTCTACTCTGTTGCTGGTATCATCACTGGGTTTGTCACCCTCCTCAATTTCATCTTCACCTTCCTTTGTGGCCTAATTAGTACTTCCAAAGAATATATATATATATATTGGCCTGCCTTATTACTGTTCTCATCACTGGACTTGTCTCCCTCCCTGCTTTCACCCTCATCCTCTCCCTTGCTGCTTTCCTTGGTCACAAGTTAGTAAGTTTGAAAGGCAAATTCACAATACATACTGTGTCTGCAGTTTCTATGTCTGAGCGACGGAGCCTTGTGGGTATATTGACATTGGTATTGTCCACACTGCCCATGATTGAGCCTGAACGTTTAGGAGGGTGGACAGATATGCCACTCTCCTCCAAAGCTTTGTCAGTACTGTAGGTATTACAGAACAAAATAAAACATGTATTATACATAGTATAATTAAAGTACAATGTTCAAGTAGTTAGTGGTTGGGTTGAACAGTTAGTCATTGTCAGGGTATCACAGGTGGACAAAAAAAACCGGGTCGGGAAAAGCAGACGCCAGCCGGTGGTTGATGAGAGTGGGCATGGTTGAAAAAAGGCGGGCGCAATGGCGTGGTTGGGGTGCGGTTCAGTTGTTGTGGGCCAGAATGGTGCCGTTGGGGTGTAGGGGCATGGTTCAGTCGTCAGTGGTTGGGAGAGGCAGGGTGCAGGCCAGTTGTTGAAGTGGGAGCGTCGGGTTGCATGCGGTTGAAAAAGACCGGCGAGATTTCCATATTTGGGGTGCGTGGGGTGATGTTCAGCCGTCGGAGGGGGGAGGGGAGCATTGGGAGGGGAGTGTTGGTGAAGCAGACGCCGGCCAGTGGACGAGGTGGGAATGTTGAGTGGGCAGTTGAAAAAGCAGACGCCGGTCAAAGGTGGGAATGTCAAGTGGGTGCGCAGTTGAAAAAGCAGACGCTGGCCAGTGGGAATGTCGAGTGGGTGCGGTTGAAAAAAAGTGGGCATGACACCGTGGTTAGGGCACAGTTCAGCCACCATGAGTGAGAGGGGTGCCACCAGGATGCATAGGGGTGTGTTGAGCTGTCGAAATGCATGCAAATGTCGAGGGTGGGAGTTGGATAGGGGAGGAGGAAGAAAGGGAGTTTTTTAGAAATATATATGGGTATTGAGATAAATGACATACACTGTGGGCCTAGAACCTTCTTCTTCTGCTGCGGCATCTTCCAGGATGCGGGCGGTCGATGTTTTTCTGTTGCAATTAGCATATTATAATTTTGGGTTGAAGATGACGCACCTGCCACCACCTCCTCTTGGTTTACCACCCACTACCTTACCTCTCATCCTTGTTACACTCGCCATCGGCCCAGATTCAACATCGGGACTACAGATGTGAAGGTGAGTAAGTTGCAGGAAGGGTGTCAAGGTACTTACCTTTCAGCCGTTCTTGGTTACTTTTGGGCGCTTTTTCTCCTTGACTGAAATGGTAGAAAGCGCCCGGCTTCTCTTGCTGGGAGTCTTGGTGGCAGGCTTCTGGGACAAGCATGTGCTGGGCATTGTAGTGCTGGAGTGATGCGTGATTGATAATGTGATAGCGCACAGCCGCTATGCTGAAAGTCACATGACCAACAAGTGACAATCAACAATGCACGCGTTGTGCATTGTGTAGCATGTCACACAGGCATCACGTGTGTGTGACATGCTGTATATATATGGCAGGCAACACACAGCCAAACCCACCTGAGCTCAGACACTCGTACTCCATTCGAGTCCGAGTTCAGTCCGAGTAGGCCAGTCCGAGGACTGCTCAGATTTTTCCGAGCTTGGCTCGGACTCAGTTTGGACTCAGTTTGGACTGAGCTCAGATTGAGCTTGGAATCCGAGTTGCTCATTTGGTGGTACATCTGCCAATTCTGCAGCTTGGAATTGGAGCTCAGAATCCGAGCAGAGTCCGAACAGTCCAAGTACTGAGCTCGGATTGAGCTTGACTCCAAGCATCTTAGGTGGGGGAGAGTAAAGCGCTCATTCTAATGATTTTTCACATACTGCCAATGCACCCAATATGTTTAATGCCAGTTCTTCTGATGCATACATGAGTTTTAATGCACGAATTACACAAATAGAGTAATTTTCATACATATTGTACAATGCAAGTTCTAATTTTTGTACAGGAAAGATTTGCAGGCCACCCAGCAAGAAGCGGCTTGTTGGAGGTATATTTGCATGCATCTAATACCCTAGATTTTGTCCCTAACTTGTTACAGGCAGTCATATTTTGCCTCCATATCTAATACCGGTTCCAGTAACACAAGTTTTCCATCAATAGCACCTGTCACATCTCGAAATAGTTCCAATGCAGCAAATGTACTACCAACAGCTGCACCTTCATCTCTGTCCCCCATCTTATCATTGCCAGTCATAAGCGCAGGCTGTGTTGCCATCAGGAGTGCTTACTAATCACATCAACACCAAAATGCTCCCACCAGCTGTCTTTCTTCAGCTAAGAGCAGACCTGCTCAGGACAATACTCCCTCGTGCCCATGACAACTCCATTGTGGATGTGAAGCAGAGCGATGACAAGTTCCCACTCATAACTTCATGGTGGGATGCAAAGGATCTGCCAGAGTCAGACCTGCCAGACACTGTTGCATTCCTACAAGATGCGGCAGGTGATCCTGTCAGTTATGCATGCATCAAACAAATTCATGAAGACCTCTGGGACATCTTCAGGCAAATATGCATGACAATGTGTATAGAAATACCCCCGAGGTGGAGCGACTATGATGCTACATTCAAGAATATTATTTTCAGACACCTTCATATAAATTACCGGAATTCACATATTGTGATAATAATGGGAAGGCTAACAAGTTCACTAGCAATTTTTACATGAATTGGTACAGAGGCATGAAGGCCAAGGAGTTGAGGGCTGAGAAAAAGCGAGCACAAGTGGGGGATACTATGCAGAGCCAGTCCAAGAAACATCCAAGGCAGGGTATAGCTGGCACAAAGTCAGCGCAGCAACATACTACCAATGAAATGATCCAGGGTCCCATCTCGAGAGCTGCCAGCAAAGTTTCTGCACGAGATTCCTGCATCTTCAAATTCAGATCAAGCATGGCACATAATCAAGCCCATTAATCCACTGTAGGCCCGTTCCATATCCTTATTTGTCATGTATTAATACATTGTTTACAGCGCATTCACCAACAATCATTTAAACTCATCGCAGATATTAATATGCCTGTAGATGTGGCAGAAGTTTTGCGGCCATCTGAAGAAGGTCAAACATCCAACCAAGGAATCCCAAGTCTGGCAAGTATCATTAGCCTGTGTGCTTGGTGTATGCTGCTCACCGCTCCTGCAATTGAAGGCCACATCTACTGCTCTCATTGGCGCTCCTTCTGAAGAAGGCCAATTTTCCAAGCAAGCAGCTCCAACTCTGGCAAGTACCATCACACCCTGCATGCCTGAAGCACACTGCTCACTACTCCTGCAATTGAAGGCCGCATCTACTGCTCTTGTCAGCACTCCTTCCGAAGAAGGACAATCGTCCAAGCAAGCAGCTCCAACTCTGGTGAGTACCATCACACCCTGCATGCTTGAAGTGCACCACTCACCACTCCTGCAATTGAAGGCCACATCTACTGCTCTTGTCAGTGCTCCTTCCAAAGAAGGCCAAGTATCTAACCCCACAAAGGTTGCATCTACTGTTTTGTTATCTTTTGAGGATGCACAGTGTCTCTTATCGCTGAAGAACCCAATCGGATCAAAACCCTCTCCACAGAACACGTCAACCACTACTATTCCTACTACTGATACAAATAAAAAGCAAAGGGTGAATGGGAATGCAATCAAGGCATGTTACTAAGTATAACACACCATTGTCATATATTTGACAATGACATGAGGTGATGAACATGTAGAAACCTTTTCAATATCGATTTCCAAAAGCAATGCAACAACAAAGGAACCTATGACAAGTTTGATGCAGCATGGGGAGCTCTCACACCAGCTGAGAAACAAGTATGTTGGATCAAAGATTTTACTACCATAATAACTAAGTAGTACAGGTGTATTTTGATTGTAGTCTCCAGGTATGTTCATTGGTTTTCTCCCAAACTATCATATCTCACAATACTAGTGCAAGAAGGTGTGCTCTGATTTATTCATGATTGTGTACATACTAATCATGGCTATCTAGACTTTGAAGGCAGTTGCAACTGGGAAAAGGACATTGAACAAGATGATAGGAAATGGCAAAGAGAACGTGAGCAAGGATTTGGGGGAGGGAAGTGCAGAGGGGTGAGAATGAAAAAATCAGGACAAGAATGGTGACAGTGGGGGACAGCAGGAACAAACGTGGACAAGTGGGAATGAACGGAATGAGCATGGATGAGTGGGAATGAGCATGGATGAGCGGGAATGAGCATGGATGAGCAGGAATGAATGGGATGTAGTGGAAAGAGCGGGAAGAACAGGAATGGGATGAATGAGCATTTGTACTGCAGATTCCAGTGACAAATGCATTGTGGTTGCAAGAACAGATACCTGATGGATTGAGCGGGATATTTGACAATATTGGACATTCCAACCATCTACAACCATCTAAAATCCATCAAACCCTGCAACATACAGAATCAGATGGTTTTGACCTGTTTCCACAGAATCATTTTTGACTGGGTGTCACGTGTCAAGTGACAACTGAGAAAGTTGCCTGCTGACTATTGTAATGTCCTCAAATACAGCCATCCTCATCCTCTCCTCCTCTGACATCGACAAAATCACATCCACATTCTCGCCAACAGAGCTTATGGATCTCATGGCATTCCTTCTCTCAAGTTTGTCTGGATTGGCGGGTGACGGAGTGGTGTCAAACTTGTCACCAGCACCTCCAAAGACATTAGCACTGAAAAGGATGACGGAGCTACAGCCGAAGTGATTCCTGCCAATGAAGAATTGATTGCAGGTGTCAAACAAAACCAAATGTGACTATCCGCATTTTTCGGTTCTCTTCAGAGTGCTTGCATGGCCCACTGTTTGATCATGGTGGCTGCATAAGCCTGTTTGTTTGGCATCGAACTCGCTATCAAACATTATTGGACAGGTGTTTGAGAAAAAATTCCACCTTAATCCGTCCATGGCAGCATTGATTAAATACATTTTTGGCCTGCTGAACATATGATTGCATCTCAGCAGCAGACTCTTCTCCGATTTCATGGTGCACCATTTCCACATGCCTGGACATACCCTGGGGTTGCTGATAGGGATGTTGCTCGAGGGCGTATTCTTGATCAGTTTCAGCTTCAGCCTTGTCTGCTCAAGGACATCGATTATTTTGATGGTCTTCTTCAGCTTCTTTGTCCAAGCCGTGTGCGGTTTGAGTTTTGGAATTGTCCAGTTCATCAACCCGTTGAATAATGGCAAGGTTATGGGTATTGTTGCCACAGGTGGTCTGGTCTTCAATCTGATGTTTCATGGGTTTGGTTCTTGTTATGCCCCAGCATTCCTTTGCCTTGGGTGTGTCTGTTTAGGAGTTGCGGTGATAGGATGTGCCTTGTTATGCATGCAAAACAAAACTATATGGCATCTGTACAACAGATGGTACGTTTAGTCGGTCTCATAGTCGGCCCAGACCTTTGTACCACTATTGTATGCATCTCCTATTTCACGGCGTGTTTAGCGCCCTGATCTTGACGACTCTGAGCCAGCTCATCAAAAGACAACGTCTGGACTGACCATCATTAGGGAAGTGCAATGCTATGGAGCATCAACCAAAATTGTTACGACCTTGTGACTTTCTGGCAGTTTTTCTATATTTTTATCTATTTTCTCTGGGGCCCTATGGACGCATAGGTATACAGGACTCATAGGCGCCAACCCCTATGTCAAAGCGCTCAACGATTAGGTCAGCGGTTAGGTCAGCCAGGGGCTGTGCCAATAACAAGACAATAGGATTGTATGGGGATTCGGGCATGGTGGAAAGGGCGTAGATAGTTGCCATGGTTTTGTTGCTGCACGCGCATAGCCCTAGGGGCATGAGGCTGCTGCGCACAGACCATGGTTGGGGTATATAAGGTGGTGCGTTGTAGGTAGGAGTCTCTAAAACTCTAGATAGTTTGCTCTTACCCAGCTTACTTGTCTATTGTGTCAATACATCTCTTATCTCTCTCGTCTTCTCAACAAGGCTTGTGGGTTGTGTGGGATTAGTCCTAACAAAAATACCATAATCAGACACTCCATCCACCTTAACCATGGAGATCAGGAATCATCTACACATCATAATCCTTGATATATGTTCCGATTCCCATCTCTTCCGCTCACTTTACCACTGGACAGGCAATGGCGATGTCTTGCACGCCAAGTCCAATGGATTGCCCCCTTTAATGGACTCTTCATTCTGACAAATCCTCATCAACACTTGATGTGTGCAAAGCTCCCCAATCTCTACCATATTGCTCTCGCAGACGTGCATCTATAATTTCTGTTAGGGATGACAGATCAACGGATGAGAGCATGTGAGCACATGCCAAGGAAGAGACAGGCTATGAGGGATGATGGGATGAGGGAGACAGCACCTGAGTAATGTAGGGAGAGGGAATTGGAAAGATGGATGATGAAGTCTATTCAATGCAAGAGCACCTGATATCAATACAAGGTACTGTCAATTGCATGGCCTCACCTATTTCATATTTTTATTTTGTATTTATACTACTTGTGTACTTGGTAATAGATGCCTTTCACTCAGAGGGTAGTAGTTTACAGTGTATTATTAATAGTTTAAGTGTGTGATCAGATCAGCTGATAAGATCTCAAATATCGGAATCATAGATATGGCTGATGGCCTTCTATCATGACTGATGGGATCTATAGCTGATAAGACATGTGTGTTCTGTGATTTGATATTTCTCTCATGCCTACGAATGTATGCTAACCAAACTATGGGATAAATAGTCGCTTAAATGGTAGCAGGGGTACCATTTCTGTCACACTTGTGACAGACTATCTGGGGAGATAGACTAAAAACCTGGTGTCACACAATGGAGTCATGCATTTTGGGAAACAACGAAAAAATTCTCCCAGGATCAGCAGATCTTAAAACATGCTGTGGTTTTGTCATACCACTACTAAAAAAGACACAGATTTTGGGCTGCTTTATGCAGATAACAGGGCCAATCCCCTGTAAGGGCTTCATGCACCCCCAATTGCCCGTTACATTATTGCATATATCATAATAACAGTTTTTGTCTGTTTTCTCTATTTTAATTATTTAATATTTGTATAAAGGTCATGCTGAGGTGGACTTCCTTTGTACATGCAGACTATTCATCAGCAAAATAACAAATTCTGCTTTGGCTGCTTTTCAAAGCTGCACAGTGGCCAAAGTGGCCACAGGGAATGGCCACTTTGATGAGTAAGGTCATTTTGCTTTCAAAAGGAAATGAGCCACTGCAGCAGCTTTAGACCAGGATTTCTTCACCTTTCATAGTTCTTCAATATTGCCAATGTAGCCATAGTCATCCAACACAAAGTCAGGAATTTAAATATAGATCATTTGTCTATTTTCATTTCTTATTTTTATTTTATTTATTTTATTATTAAATAATAATAATAAATAATAATTTTATTGCAGCAATTTATAATATTATAATAATTAACTATAGCATGGACATGAATGGCAATGGCACTGAGCATGACTGTGCAGACTTCAACTTCAACTGTGTGACAACTTGAGACAATAACAAGAACATGACATGAGGATAAGACGAGCAAGTGAGACTGAGATGATGTGCCAAGTTCAGTGAGAACAGAGATGTGCCAAGCATGACAATGAGGATGCACCAAGTGCAACAACACAGGATGGGGCAAGCGAGTGAAATGATGAAGATGCACTGAGTGTGACAAGTGTGATACTAATTGCACTTGATGAGATGAGTGAGCGCTGAGGCACATGAGCTTAGTGTGACAAAGGCAACTTGAAGCTTGAGACAATTGAGCACCAGGTGGTTGACAAAAGATGAGCAGTGAGTGAAATGATGAACACACGTCAAATGTGACAAGTGTGACATTGATGAGATGAGTGAGCACCAAGTAGTACAATTGATGAAGGATGAGAAAAGAAGTGCTAAGTGCTGTAAATCAGTACTTTCCATGGTAGATGAAAACTAAATTGGCTCATTGTACTCCCAATTATTCTGAGTCTGACTGTGCTATGAACTTCATTCTTGGCTCTTCAATGACTTCAATTTCGTTCCCTTTCACACCCTTCTGCATCTTGGCAGTCTTGGTGACCTTACTCACATATTTGCGGGCTTCCCCAATGATGGTATTCCATGTCTCTTCTGTGAATTTCGCTTTGATTGTGTCGGCATACAGTGCTGTGCAGTATTCAACAACTTTCTTGTATATCTTGCATTTCATTGTTGGATCCATTTGCACAATGATTTCATCTTTATTACTGTAGTTGTTGCCAGAGAACGTTTGGTCCCTTTGACATATTTGCCAGTAGTCCATTGTTCAAGAACATGCTGAACCTGTAACATGCATAAAACAATGTCAGATCAAAAACAAGACAAGAAACTTGCTTACTGCTTGAGTTGTGAGAATGAGTGCACTGACTGGCTGCTCTTCATCAAAGTTTTCCACCGTTTTGGTGAATTTTGCAATATGACCCATGCTGAGGGTCTAAGCAGTGGGAGGCGCAAGTAGGAAGCCCTATGCAAATAATTAGTTTGTAGTAGCAAAGAGAGTGATGTCAGCTTTTTCTTTCCAGTCTTGGGATCTACCCTGAGCCACTGGTAAATCATTGTTTGATCATCATTTGTCTTCTGCAGATAGTACTGCATTGTGTCAGAAATATCCTCTTTTGAAGAGAAATGGTCCTTGTTGTCAGTCAAAAGTTTCTTGATGCTGAATTCAGCTGCCATGACAAAATTGCGGTGCCATGTATGCAAATGGGAACTGATCTTATAAATCAGTAGTTAGCTGAGTCTGTAGCAACACATAAACACTCACCAGACCACAAAATGGACTATCCCCATGAGGGAATATTTCTGTGAGCCATATACTTCATCAACAATCTCCTGTATCTCTTCAATTTTGAGTGCTTGCCATGGGTTACCAAGTGTCCCTGCCTTGAGGCAAATGAGAGGAACAACTGTAGTTTCAAAGTCTTCCTGTGCTTCACTAGGTATATGTTTCAACATCCAATTTTTGTCACCTTGTCAAACTTCAACTAGAGTCTTGGGTGCTGCTGAATTGGGCGTAATTTTGACGAGCTATAAAATCAGATTAGTGCTAGTAGTTGCTATCAGAAACATGAAAAAATCAACTCTACCTTATGTTACACCTATAACGTGTTTAGATCGTCAACCTCAAGGGCGATGAGAGCAAGGCCTTCTCAAGGAACAGCCAAGCTACTACACGAGTGTAAGACTGGAGAGTGAGAGTGTGCTGAGATGAGCTAACAGTTCAGTCGAACGGTTTGACCGTTAAAACTAGACTGGAGGTCCAGTCTATGGATTGCAAGGTTTATATACATTACAGAAGTGCATAGGCATGTGATAATAAAGGTAAGCATGTGATAAAAGACATTGGCATGTGTTAAACGAATGTAACATGTGATAAAGGCGATAAGCATGTGATAAAAGGGACTCTGGCATATCCAACGAAGTAAGAAGAGCATAATGATGAGAAAAACGTACTGCATAGGGATAGGGGTTTTACGTAAGCATACTTGAGGCGTGATTGTAACATAGCCTCCGTTCTAAATTAAAAGTCTATCTTTTCCAAAGATAAAATCAATATCAAAACATGAAAATCGATATGAAAACTCAATAGTAGTCCTTTTCTACGTGCTCATATTGTGCATGGCATCTTCATCATAGGTATACTCGATGTGTGGATCCTGTCCTGGGCGATTATGACGAGAGCGATTGCTGTGACGAGGTGGGCATCCAAGTGGTGTATTGTTTGCGGAGGAGAAATGAGGAGGGGCATTCCTGGTAGGTGGACGAAGTCCCTGAGTGGCAAACAGTGTCTGGCGTTGTGGACGGGCGTTTCAGCATGCTTGTTGACGAGTATTGGGTGGTATTTGATCTGCCATTTCGTCCTGGATGTCTGAATAGGTGGTGGGCGAGGGCGAATGATGGTAGTTTACTTCCATTCGTCGTGCTTGCGTTGGAGGAGGTATGTGTTGATTATTTCGTTGTCTAGGGTTCGCTGAAGATGTGTTTGAAGCTGAGGCGATGGTCGATGCATAGGTAGGAGGGGGTTGTGGTGCAGTTGGTCGAGGATATGAAAATTCTTCGAGAAACGTCATGTGAAAGGGTCTTCTTAGCCCTTGCTCTGGTTGAGTGAAAGAATTGACATCTTCTGGGTGTTCATTTGGTATCCTTCCTGTCTGTGGGTGGTGCGTCGTATAGTGATCTGCGTCTCCACAGATATAGCATCCTCTTAAAGTGTCCCTGTCTTCTCCTGGATATCTATAATTAACCAGTTCCCAAGTTTGAACAGTTGGTGCGCCATCTGGTGCTTCTCTTTCATCATTCGGTAAAGTAACTACCCTTGAGCGTCGAGGGTTAGTGAAAGGGGTAGTGGGAATGTTGACTCCTTTGATGTTATAGCCTACATATAGTTGTGTCGTTGCTGCATTCTGATATTTCCAGTTGAGTTGTGGAAGTCTCTGGTCATATAGCATGCTGAGAACCGTAACCTTCTGTCGAAGTGTTCGGAGATGGTTGAGGTTGAAGCCTGTTGCTTCCCTGGTAGGGTTCATTCGTGATGCTAGATGTACAACAGTGTCTACTGTTCCAAGTAAATTGATAGCTTCCACTTTAGGGTTTTGCTGGAGTGTGATCATGCCGGTTTCGGCAACTCGATAGCGATTTGGATTGAAATAAACGTCTCTGTGTCCTGCTGTGGTTCGTCTAACTGCTTCTTCAACATAGGATTGACGCCAAGAAGTACAAGTGCTTGGATAGTGTCCCATATGTGAAGGGTGACGAAGCGATCCTCATGTGGAACTGGGAATCGATGCATGAAGTTGACAAGTGTTGAAACGAATGCTGCTAGTTCCAGACGAACTTCTCGTTCCAATATGTGGCATAGACTGTTGCAAAAGCTCCAGTTCGTGAATAAGACCCATAAGCGAATGATTCTAGATCGTGCTTTGAGGTCTAGGTATCCTGGGATCTGATAGTGCTTGAGGATATTTTCGACAATGACTAGATCGAAAAGAGGGAGGTTGTAATTATCCTCGTAATTATGCATGAAGCGATTGGGAGGTAAGTCTTCTTCTCCTGCATTGTGAGTGATGGGGGCGCCTCTTTGAATATCCGAAATGAAGGTGGTGCTGGTGAGAGGGTCCGGGCGATTGTGAACAGTAGTGACGGTGGGTTGAATAATATTTTGGGCGGAAATGTCGGTGACATTGTTGGGATGGAGGTCGTCTCCTGGACGAGTGGTTTGATGAGCCAATAACTCCGCATAGACGTTGTTGATTGCAGCCCCATTGCGTTGAATCATGCATCCAACTTCTCTAGCAGTTCGGACTGCATGCCTGAGGTCTCCTAAGACCGATTCGCTTCCTGCCAATAACTGTGTTAGTCCCCGTGTAATAGGAGCTAATTCGGCGGTGCTGAGAGCGTTGTAGGGAGGTGGTAACATACTGGGAGGTACAGGCAACGGTGCAGGCGATGGAGGGCTGCTGATCTGAGGTGATGGCGTGGTGGGCGCATCGGGAATGGTGTTAGGAGGGGTGTGATGAGGGGTAGAGGTCTGAGAAGCATTGGAGGTGGTGTGAGACATTGTTTAGGATATAGAGCGTTGCTTTCGACGTGGGCGAATGCTAGAACTCAAGGTTGGGAGTTTGGGTAGTCGATGTCTCTCCTTATATTCCAAAAGCATCTCTTCAGAGTGTTCTAAATTATCTTCGTCTTCCCATGAGTTGTCAGACGTTGGATAGCCTTTCCATTTAATGAGATATTGCCATTTGCTACCTTTCCTTCGGTGTGAGATAATGGTCTCTATTTCGAACTCTTCTTTGTCTACTAGATCTGGAAGTGGTCTAGGATAATTGGGTCCGTGGATATCGTTTTCTTGAAAGGGTGTGAGGAGTGACACATGAAACACCGGGTGAATCTTCCATCTTTGGGGTAGGTGAAGTTTATATGTCACCGGTCCGAGTGCTTTTTCTATTGTGAAAGGTCCTTCTCTCCTAGGAGCAAATTTCCGAGGCTGATCGTTTTAAGGTTCCTAGAATCTAACCAAACCTGGTCTCCTTCCTTGAAGTGGTGTGTCTTGCCTTTGACACACTGCATCATGAGCTGTCTTGATAATTCATGTGCTGCTAGCACTTCATCTCTGATTTGATTGATCAATCTGAAATGCTCTTCCGCTGTTGGAACATTTATGCGTGGAAATGCGGTTGGTATGGCCATTGGTTCGGTTCCAAACATGATTTCGAACGGTGCCATTTTGGTGGATTGGTGTGGGCGCTGATTGTGCGCAAATTCTGCTAAAGGGAGATATTCTTTCCATGTGATCGGATGATCGGTACAAAATAGCCTGAGATATGTTTCAAGTTCTTGATTTAGACGTTCTGATTCTCCATCTGTTTGCGGATGAAAGGCTGTGGATTTCCGATGATCAATTCCGAATATCTTGCACATTTCTTCGAATACTTTTGAGGTGAATTGTGGTCCTCTGTCCGATATAAGTGTGGTGGGTAGTCCGAAGCGTTTATAGACTTCATTGATGTAGGAGTTGGCCGTGTCTAGGGCGGTGAAAGTTTTCTTGCAAGCAATGAATATTACCCCCTTTGTTAAGCCTTGATCGACCACGGTCAAAACAGAATCAAACCCATCTACTAGGGGCAGATCTGTGACGAAATCTAGTGAAACTGTTCAAAAGGTCTTGTGGCAGTCGATTTGATCGGCATGAGGCTGGGTATAATTGGATGTGTGTTAACTTTCATTTGTTGGCATAAGGCACAACCTTCGACCCATTTGTTGACAAGGGCTGCCATTCCTGGCCACCAATAATCTCGTTTGACGAGTGATAGGGTCTTCAGACGACCTGGATGACCCATAACGGCGGGGTCATGGTGTAATTTAATGATATCTTGTCGTAAATTTTCGTTATCTGGGATATAAATTTGTCCTTGGTAACGGAGTGTTTCACCGTCATATTTCCAATCGGTTAGCTTAGCTTTGAGCGGTAGTTTTCCTATTTTTAAACCGTTGGTGATCATTGTAGCGAATTTATCCATTTTCATAAGTTTCGTGATTTCTGTGGCCCAAGACGTCATAATTGATCGAATAACCATTTCAGGCGTTATCATGGTTTGGGGTACTGCCTTGGCTTTGGCTTCTTCTTCGTTTACATGATCTGGGCGTCATGATAAGGCATCTGCCTGTATTAATTTTGATCCTGGGACATGCTCCAGAGCGATGTCATATTCCATGATCTCTTGCCACCATCGAGACTGTCTGGCAGTCATCAGCTGTGGGTGCTTGTAGTAAGAAAGATTCTTGTGATCGCAATGAACCATGATCCAATGTGGTGATCCTTTCAAAAGATGCTTCCATGTTTCAAATGCCTTCTTGATTGCCAATAACTCGCAATTGTAGACCTGGTATCTTTGTTCTGTGTCCGATAATCGATGACTCATGTATCCGCATGGGTGTAATTCTCCATCAGACCCTCGTTGTTTCAACACTGCCCCTACTGCCCAATTTGACGTCCGTCTCCAGGGTAAAGGGTTTCAACGGATCTGGCATTACTAGAACCGGTTCCTCTAAGAATTTTGCCTTCAGAGCGTCGAAAGACCTCTGGCATTCTTCATTCCATGCAAACAGAACATTCTTCTTGGTCAATTCTGTGAGCAGAGCCACTATTTCTGCATAGTTCCCAACAAACTTCCTGTAAAAATTCGCAAATCCTAAGAAAGACCGAACTTGTTTGATGGTTTTTGGTTCTGGCCATTTGCTAATTCCTGTAAGCTTTGCTGGATCCATCTTAATCTGTCCTTCAGTGATGATCATCCCTAAGAAATCGACTTCTTTGGCAATGAACTTGCATTTCTCTAGTTTGAGAAACAGATCTTTCTCCTTGAGTCGCTGTAGAACTCTCTGAGTGCGCTCCTTCGTCTCTTTCTCTGTTCTTCCGTAGATCAACATGTCGTCAATATATATCACTAGCCATCCTTTGTTGATCATATCTCTGAAATATCCATTCATCATCGTTTGAAACGTTGCTGGAGAGTTGCATAATCCGAAAAACATAACAGTAGGTTCAAAAAGTCCTCTGTTCGTGATGAAGGCTGCTTTCCATTTGTCTCCTTCTTTAATTCGCACATTGTTGTATCCCCAACGTAAATCCAGTTTTGAAAAGTACTTGGCATCTTGCAATTTAAGCATAAGGTCAGTTACTAAGGGTAAAGGGTAGGTGTTTCGTTTCGTCCAACTATTGACATATCTGTAGTCCTGGCAAGGTCTAAATTCGCCTTTTTCCTTCTTTGGGACGAAGAGAAAGGGTGACGCTTGTGAGGATTGGGATGGCGGATATATCCTTTAGCAAGTTGGTCGTCTAACCATTTATCAAGAAGTTCTTGCTCTATGATTGATAACGGATAGATTTTGCCGATTTTCGGTTTAAAACCTTCCTTTAAGTCGATTGCATGATCCCATGGTCTCGAAGATGGGAATCTTTCCGATGCTTGTTTATCAAATACATTTTCCATTTATGATAGTCTGCTGGAAGCGTTGATTTATCTTCTTTGAGGCATGTTTTGTGCGAAATCTTGAGCAGCAGTTAACTTCGATTGAATCCAAAGGTGATCAGTCTCTAGATCTTCTTCTAGTTCGTCTTCATCATCTAACAACTCCGTTTCCATACGCATTTGTCTGATTGGTGATTCGATGTGTTTGTCTTCAATGGTAGTGTCATTATTCTTCCAATTGACAAAATCAACGGCGCCTGTAGCCCAATTGATTCTAGGGTTGACTCTACGAAGCCATGGTAATCCTAAGATCACCTTCTGATCGCCTAACTTGGTTACATAGAACCAATCTTCAAAACTTTGGCCTTTAATCGTATATTGCATTTGGATTTTGTATCTTAAGGATCCTGCCTTGTTAAGCGTTCCATCTACGTTCCTGACTGGTAATGGCTTTAATAGTTTTCGTACTTGTGTCCAATCGATTATTGAGCTGTCAATAAATTTCCCTTCTGCTCCACAATCGATTAGAGCGGTGGTTTCGGCGGTTTTCAGGTTAGAACATTCAGAGATTGGTACGGAGATCTTGTATTGACTTGTAGAATATACTCGTACACCTCTGATAGCTAGTTCTTGTTCTAATTGTTGTCTGAGATGGGTGACGCCTTTTTACACTCATCTCCTTCTAAAAACCCTCATGATTGAGTCGATTGCGAATATGTTTTGGGAGTGATTTGCTCATTTCTCTAATGATTCTGTACTGTGCTTCGCCATCACTGTAGCCAGTCTCTTCTTCTATTTCTTCATCTTGATCCTGTTCTTCTTCCTCTTCTTCTTCTTCGTTATCCATAGCCCTGATTCGGCATCCTTTGCCTTTCCAATTTCGGCGTTTTCCCCTTTCGAAATTTCCTTGGCGTCTCGGCTTTCCTCTACCTCCTTTAGTTGGTCCTCTTTGTGCTTTATTTGGGCAATTTGCTATAAAATGTCCAATCTGTCCACAGCCATAGCATTTTGCTGATGAAGCAGGATTATTTGACGTTGATGCTTGTCTCAGATTGATCCGATCTACGTCCATAGCATCGCTATCTCGATAAGATCTGAGAACTAGATCCATGTGTGTGTCCACTTGTGGAACCCAAAAGGGCATGGTTACTTCAAATCCGAGTAATCGCTCTTTTAGGTCATTATAGGTGGTGATAGCTGCTCCTGATCGTACTCTGATTGTGTCTGAGGTGGTAAAGTTCTTGTCATAATCCAATTCTTCATTCCTTCATCAGTTATCTTTGCTTCGCTGATTTTTCGATCTACTTCTGCGATCCACTGATTAAGCGGTTTCCCTTTGCCTTTCTTGGCTGTCATTAACCAACTGAGGGCTGTGGTCGGTTTATCTATTTCTCCCCAATCTTTTTCCAACGTTTTGATGAATCCGTCATAGTCTATCCATTGGGCTGGAGTTTTGTCGAATTCTTCCATCTTATTATTTCGCCATTCAGCTGCTAAGCCATTCATGCGAGTTAACAACAAGAGGATCTTGTCTTTAGGACTGTCTTCATAGGTGTCCTTATAATGTCGGAAATATAGATTGCTTTGGGCGAGAAAATTCCGTAACTGGGATCGTTTTCCTGTGAAGTATTGGGAGGATCAATCTTGGACGAGTTTTATCTTTTGCTGCGTTTCCTGCCATATTTGTGGGCGGGTTTATCGGTGGTGGAGGTGATGGAGGGGTAGGTGTTTGTCGTCTAGAAGGAACTTTTGTTTCTTCGGTTTTGGGTATTTCTGGGGTGAAATTCTAGTACTGGTGCGCTGATATCAAGCTGGGCTAGTCCTAAGGATAAAGGATCGGTTGCTACGTCGAAATATTCAAGTTGATGTTCGCTTTCTCCTGCAGATCGTTCACTTGTGTATCCTTCTTTTCTTTATCTGACTCTCCTGAAGATTCTTCTTCCTTTTGCCTATGCGATCCGAGCTCTAGTGGGAGGATGTGATGCGACGATGATGGGATAGGAGTATGCTGTGTATCAGATTGTTCTGGACGATTTTCTGCTATCCAATCTGTTAAAACGTCGACTGGGATCTCTTCCTCTGGATCTCCTGCGCTGTATAGCCTTCAAAGTCCTGTTCGTCTACTCTTCGTGATAGAGTATCTGTAATTCGGTATTTCCAACACTGTTCCCTGTAATTGAACTCTACAACGCTATAATTCTTGTAGAATTCTCCTTTGAATGCTACTGCTCGTTTGGTGGTCTACCTGCGTGCTGGGGTGTATAGAATTCGTTGTCTGGAACGTCTTGACAAAGAGTCCTTGGTGATTGGTGTATACCCAAGATCGCTGATCGGTAGATATTCAATAAGACGTCGTATAGAATTCGCTTTCCAGTGGCTGGATTGACTTCAGGAGGTCTTTACTGTCCCCACGCATTCCTTGTGGACTCCTGAGGACTCCTGACCACTCCCGGGATTTCCCGGGACTCCAGAGGGAAATTCCCGGACTCCCACCTCCCCAGAAGACCCTCATCCCCAGCCAAAATGTGCTGGGAGTGAGCTGGGACTCCTGGTGGACTCCTTGTGGACTCCTGACAAATCCTGGGACTCCTCTGGACTCCCTCTATGAGGAGTCCACAAGGAGTACAAGGACTCCTTGTTTATCAGTGTAAAAGTGCCATTGTGACAGTCTGTGACATTTGTTACAGCTTCATATCACATTGTCACAACTGCTGTTACATGCATGTCACATGGTCACAACTGCTGTGCACCTCGTCTCCCACATGCCCATGACTCGCTCAGCACATACGGCCACTGCCCCACGCTCCCCGCCTCCCCGTTCGACTCGCAAACGGACAAAATCAACAGCATCTATCAAGAGTCCAAAGAAGGACCGCAAGAGAGCACGTTGAGCTGACGTGCTCGATGAGGAGGCTAGTGCAGCCCCAGTGGCTCGCCTGGAACCATTCCCGCCCCTCAGGTAAGCAGCAGCCCACCCCCTCGGCAAGCCCGTAGCTAACCGCATTGCCACCGCACCCGTTTGCGCCCACCGCACCCTTTTGCGCCCACCACACCCGTTTGCGCCCACTGCACCCGTTTGCACCCACCGCACCGTTTGCGCCCACCAACATTCCCACTCGCCTGCAAATATTCCCACCCCTCAGGTAAGCAGCAGCCCACCCCCTCAGCGAGCCTATAACTAACCGCATTGCCACCACACCCATTTGCGCCCACCACACCCGTTTGTGCCCACTGCACCTGTTCGCGCCCACCGCACCCGTTCACGCCCACTGCACCCGTTCACGCCCACTGCACCTGTTCGCGCCCACCGCACCCGTTCACGCCCACTGCACCCATTCGCGCCCACCGCACCCGTTCACGCCCACTGCACCCATTCGCGCCCACCAACAATTCCCACTCGCCTGCAAATATTCCCGCCCCTCAGGTAAGCAGCAGCCCACCCCCTCAGCGAGCCTATAACTAACCACATTGCCACCGCACCCATTTGCACCCACCACACCCATTGCGCCACCACACCCGTTTGCGCCCACTGCACCCGTTTGCGCCCACTGCACCCGTTCACGCCCACTGCACCCGTTTGCGCCCACTGCACCCGTTCACGCCCACTGCACCCATTCACACCCACCACACCTGTTCGCGCCACCGCACCCGTTCACCCACCGCACCCATTCGCGCCCACCAACAATTCCCGCTTGCCTGCAAATATTCCTGCCCCTCAGGTAAGCAGCAGCCCACCCCTCAGCGAGCGCATAGCTAACTGCATTGCACCCCACCTGTTTGCGCCCATTAATGACTCAATCCACTGCCATGAATTGCACCCACCACTGATTCATTCCCACTGCTCGCCTGGAAATATTCACCTGCCATGATTTGTGCCACCACTGACTTGTTCCTGGGAACCAGGTGAGCAGAACCCCACCCCTCAAGCTCATAGCTAACTGGGCTAAACCAGATCCACTAGGAAAACATCAGCTGCTTGAGCTGCTGAAGATGCCATTATGGCACCAACTCAGAACACACTGTAAGTCATACCTATAATGTTATACCTACATTGTACAGTTACGTACAATGTTTCTTGTAGGGCTGAACAAGTACTTGAGGACAGTGGTGTACCTGTTGCACCACCTGCACGTGTCCGCAAGTCTGCTATTTCCTTTGCCCCATCCAAGGCAGCCCAAATTCAATCAACTCGTATTCGACAAGATGACTTGGAGGAAAGTAGTGAGGAGTCAAGTATGTCATGTTGCCTTCTTGTGAGAAACTCATTTGAGAAGGTTCAGTCAATAACACCAGCAATGATGGTGACAAGAGGGATGTTAGTGATGATGATGGAAGTAGCAATGATCAGGAGCATGATGTGAAAGATCTTGACATGGAGAGTTTGGGTGTACAAGATGATATTGGGGATGAGGTCAGTTTGAATAGGCATATTCATAATTATATTTCTGAAAGCTGGAAACAGGATGAAAATTCAGATCCAATAAAGGAGGTTAGTTGATAGCATCAAATTGATGCCCATCTTTTCCCTAACTGACTGAAAGGCACAGATTGGGGGAATATATTTTTTGATCAGGATGATGTAAGATGGTGTCTTATTTATGTACCACTACAAGTCTCTGACATGAATAAGAAATAGGACCCATGCCTGCACTGGAAGGCTCCTCTCGCACCACTGGAGGTATTTAAGGGCAATGCCTTAGGGAATGTCTTCAACCTTGGAGACACAGAAGATCTTACCCTGCCAACTATTTCTGGTAAGGGGATCATCAGGGTACATGATGCCCTGGTTAAGGATCCTGGGGATACTGCTCCCAAGATGGTTTTTAAGATAGCTGTCTGCCCAACATTGGGCCCTGTCTTAACAAGTCTTGTAAGAGGGCTCCTTACATTGAAGGTGAGTGATTTTGCTTGCATTTTCAAAAACCATGATATTGACTTGCTGTAGCACAAAACAGGATTATATATGTGGTAGAAGATGGATTGTGGAGTATCAAAGGCCCTTTCAGCAGTGCCTTTATTGATGATGAAGAACTTGAGTGGATAATTCTTGATGGAAAACCTACTGTGACCATCTGTGCTGTAAGTAAAGTTATATCTGACATTTCTGAGTGCTAAAAGCCATACAGGAGCTAGACACTGAGATGGCCTACACCCCTCAAGGCAGGTTCTGAGCCTCCTGTGAGTGTACAAGTAGGAAATCTACAGGTGCAGAGCACTCCAAAAATGAACTTATACATTGCTCAACATTCCTGAGCAATTGACAAGGGAGGTGAGCTCTAAGGCTCTTGGGATCAGGCAGTACTATTGCAGATACAAAGGGTGCCTGGAAGCTCAGCAGGCATTGGATCAGAAGGTGGGGGGTGGGACCTGGCCTGGAAAGAGGCCTACTGCAATCACTATCATTGAACTTTTTGCATCCAAGTCAACCTGGTTTGCTTATGTGGTTCCTGCATTTTCTGATATCAATAATTTCCCTGTGCTCAAGGAGTGGCTGGAGAATGAAGGTAACCCCACAGACACAGAAGTTTGGGGCAAGAGGAAGGCTACTTTACCTTTGCTGATCTTAAAGATGAGAAAGAGAGAAGAAGGGGAAAGGGGGAGAAGGGTAAGAACAAGAGGGACAATGTGGACAAGGGTGAAGGGCCATCTCAATTGGCCACAAAGAAGAGCCACAAGAGGAAGGCTAAGTAAGCATTGAATTGTACCTATGTGTTGTGTTTTTGAATTAGGTAGTCCTATGCATGTCCTTTTTCAGTTCCCTACTTGGATGATGGTCATCATTGTGATGCTATGCTATGTTCCTGCTGTTGCTGCACAGGGAGAGCAACCTTTCCCTGATATCACATTCAAGGTGTTCAATAAATTTGTTGAGGATCACTTTAGCTCCACTGTAACATTATCAGTGGTGTTAATGACCCTCTTCACTACTATAGAGAATGTTGATCTGCTTAGTCTACACTTTTGTCAAAGGAGTCCAAAGGGGCAAAGGAGGAGGAGCACAGTAGCAACAGGTTGGATTAGATGTCTGGGATATGCACTGAATGACAGGCTCAGAGAGACAAGCAGCCACTTGTTGAAGGCATCAGACTTGCATAGTGGCATTACAGATCAGACAAAAGTTGCCATTGCTCATGGTCTCAAAATTGATGCACTTGCAAGACTTCTTGACTTGTACCCATGCAAACAAATGGAAAATTCAAGGTAATTTAAAGCCTGTTTCACAAGAGGAAATACGGCCTGTTCACATTGTTTGTCCAGGAATAGCAGTTTGTCAGACACATGCTTGCAATAAAAATGCTTTATATCAATGGACAAGACAGCGAGATGTTCCACATGTGCGACTCATTAAGAACTTCATTTCTTATGAAAAAGTACCTGTCTTGTCAGGGTATTGCAAAGAGTGCAAAACACTGTGCTATGCTGATCATGAGAGGGCACCTATAGCAAATGGGAATAGACATGAGCGGGTATATCTCAATGCTGCTAAGTATGTCAAGATTGGAAGAAATTTGTGGGTTGATCGCAGATTTACTTCAGCTGTGCTGAGTGGCATATACACTTTCCATGCATCTGCAGCTGCATTTTCAGATTTCTGCAATGATGGACTGAGTCATCTGGGGAAAGTGGCAAGACGTCAGATCTGGCAAGCATTTGTCCAAGAGTCTATACGTTTCATTGCTTCAAACTTAAACATAAACCTCACATTGCAAGATGGTCTGTCAATAGATGAGGTCACAAGAGAGGCATTTAAAACCCTTGGTGAGGATGGAATTATCAGGGCTGCTGAACAACATACTTGTGAAGAATGTACACACAAATATAAGGAATCTGCTGATGTCATCTTATCTAATGACATATCAGGCATGGTGGGAATGGATGAAGTTCTCCAAGGTGAAACCAATGTAGAAAATGAGCCAGGTAGTCCAAGTACAGATACAGAAAATGCACCTGTGACAATGGTTGTTCTGGATGGCATTGTCATGGGCCATTCACACTGTGCCTATAAAGACTGCATCAGTGACTTGCAAAATTCCAGAGGTGGCATGTATTGTGCTTTTCATGAACATTTGTATGGTGGTCTTTGCCATGTTGCAAACTGTTCCAATCCAAAGGTACAAGGAACTGAAGCCTGTGAACAACACCAAGGTACTTGGCAAATGTATTTAAGGAATCACAGACAACAGGCATTGGGAGGTTTTAGGAGAGCACTACGAAGGCCAGATGAGACATGGCCATGGATGCCTCAGTCAGACAATAATGTGCATCCACATGATGAAGAACAAACTACACATACAGCAAGAAATTCCTTTACTCCACCAAGATTCTACTGTGTAGAAACCATATGTGCACCCTGTGGAGTTGTTGTAGCTTGGGCAAAATTTGCAAAGTCAGAGTCACCTGGAAATATCATGGGTTTTTTGGAGAAAGTTTATCCCACTTCTGAGTCCAGGCCTGATTATGTTTGCATTGACAAGGCCTGTTTAGTTCTTCGAAGCTGTCTAACAAATGGAAAATGGGAAGAATGGAAGAATACAACTAGATTTATAGTTGATACATATCACTACTCCAACCACAGAGCAACAGACCAACTGTGTCGGGAGTGGTGCAATCCTGCCCCTATGAATGGTTCTGCTCCAAACCTGGTTATTGCAGGAAGAACAGCTCAGGGAGAGCTTTATTACAAGCGTGCCTTCAATACACAGGCATGTGAACAATTGAATGCATGGCTAGGTGGATATGAGCAAATATTGAAAAGGATGACCAGTGGAAATTTTAACTGGTTCCTGCATACTATGCTCTTCTATCACACAAGACATGTCATCAACAAACAATCAGAGAGGGAAAAAAAGGGTCCACAGGTGGATGGTGATGGTGGTGGTGATGGTGTTGGTATTAATGCAGATGATGATGGTTTGGAATAGTGTAGTTGTAATTGTTGAGATTTGTTATGTGACATTAACAGACTTTTGTTGCCATTGCTGCAGTGATGACAAGTGAGCAGGGAGTGAGCAGGACTCCACAAGGACTCCTGTCCAGTCCTTGCATTTTTACTTACTACTTTCTTGCAGCAGTGAACAAGGAGTGAGCAGGACTCCACAAGGACTCCCAGTTCACTCCTGGCTGGATGACTCCTGGCATTTTTTGCTTTTTTGCAGTCAATGAGGAGTGAACAGGGAGTGAACAGGGAGTCCACAAGGACTCCTTGTCCACTCCTTGTTGAAAGGCTCATTTTATGTCAATTTACCAGGAGTCTACAGGGAGTCCTGAGGAGTCTGGGAGTCTACAAGGAGTCCACAAGGACACGTGGGGGAGTGTAAAATGTTGCAAAGGGACTTCGAATAAAACGAAGTGAACATGAGGAGGGGCTCCATACAAATCAAGCTGGTCAGAACCAATTTTGACTGGGGTTGAGGGGCAGCGAGAATGATAAGAGGCGGACAGAGAGCTGAGCAGGTAGCGAGATGGCTGAAACAGGGCCGAGAGAGGCCATTGAAAGGCTGAGAGGGCAACAAGGAGAGCGGAGAGGAGAGCACGGTGGGGAGATGACTCGAACATTTCAACTTCCGATCCTTCCTTATTTAAACCTCTCATGTTTGAACTGTTTACTAAATGAAATCTGGTACTGTTCTTATGTCCATTCCAATTTATCCTCGTGATTTATCTCCTCAGTTAATATACCTGCTCTTGAGATACAGGGTGACTTGAACCAGAGTGGCTAACGTTGGGTGGTATGAGGCAGCACCAAGATCTGTGAGTTAGTTGGACGTCTAGCGAAAAGAATCAACACATCATAGTACTTCTCCGACTCTCTTTGGCTCTCTTTGGTCGCCTCTCAGCTCTCTTTGGTCACCTCTGGCGTGACTCCACAATGAGGCAATAAAATACCAACTCGGAAGTGTCGTCTTAGACGACATAAACCTTGCTTGATGATTGCAATATACAGGACAATCTGTCTACACGTAAAGTCTTATTATTCATCAACTTCAAGCCTCAGAAACAATAATATTAGATATCTGTTTTTTGTGGTCAGAGACCAGTAATAAAAGTGCATATGAGAAGAGATGCTAACCAAGTTACATCGAATCAAGGTTTCTGAATTTAGGGTTTTGAGACGGTCATCTTCCTCTTCCAGTTCTATTGGCATAGATTTTCTCAATAAAGATTCAGTGTCGAAATCTCATAATAGACAAATAGATTCTCTTGAAGGAACCCAGCCGAGAGTGACATACACGTTGAATGTATTAATGGACCCTGTTGTGGGGACAAGCTATATCTGCAATAGCATACTTTATTGTTTGTCCTTGAGCTCAATAATCTGTGAACACATATGCAGGTGTTTGCAGTTGTCTGCGCACAACCGTCCGCTTTTTTTCAAAGCTGTCTCGCCATGACTAATCTCCAATGCATCTGCTCGGCACATGAATGATGAGGGAATAGAAATTGCAGGATGGGGTGGGAGTCTGGTTTGTGAAGAAGCCGGATAGTCAAACTTGCATGAACATTGTTGCGTGAAGGCAACAACATGCGGATCACATCATGCGGGACGAGTTCGTCAAAATTTGCATGATCGTCATGGCAGATACATCTGTATTTCGAGGTCATTGTAATGTATCAAGCCGCAGATTCGGCATGAGAGTATGACATAAACTGTTTGGCATTATATCACAGGTGCGAAAAATCAGGCATCAAGTTGGGATGAGATAAACCTTGTCAAGCAAGGTACATATGTAGTCCTAGTGAATGTGTAATCAGTCATCCAGACTGACAAAATAGCACCTACATAAGTCAGAACATGTTGCACGAGTCATCATGCATCATGTATCATGTATAAAACTTAGATAATGGGCGTAATAACTACATGTTTCAATACGTCCAGCCTTAATACCACATCATTGGCCTTCTTGCTCACGTTGTGCACGTTGGTAGCATGCTCTCCTTTATTTGGTGCATACAACCCCTCCACCATCGGAGAAAAGTGAGAAGCTTCATTCCAATGCATTCTCCAACTTTCTATAGAAACATGCATCCCTTGCCAATCCTTTGTCATCAGGCCTATGAGTGTTCCATTTTTCTCAATTCATGTCTTGCAAGCTGACCGGTCACTCTAATTCTGCATCTCCATGGTAGAAAGTTACTCAATGTAATTTGGAAGCATTCCCTTCAATACGTCCAATCCTAATACCACATTGTTGGCCTTCTTGCTCACATTGTGCACGTTGGTAGCATGCTCTCTCTTATTTGGTGCATACGACCCCTCTACCATCGGCTTCTCGCTTTTCTCTTCATTCCAATGCACCCTCCAACTTTCTATGCACAGAACATGCATCCCTTGCTGTTCCTTTTGTCATCAGGCCTGTAAGTATTCCATTTCTCTCGATTTGCATCTTGCAAGCTAACCGGTCACTCTAATTCTGCATCTCCGTGGTAGAAAGTTACTCAATGGCATCAGAAAGCATTCCCTTCAATACATCCAACCCTAATACCGCGTCATTGGCAGCATGCTCTCTCTTATTTGGCGCATACAACCCCTCTACCATTGGCTTCTCGCTTTTCTCCTCAATCCAATGCATCCTCCAACATTCTATGCAAGGGACATGCGTCCCTTGCTGATCCTTTTGTCATCAGGCCTATAAGTGTTCCATTTCTCTCAATTTGCATCTCGCAAGCTGACTAGTCACTCTAATTCTGCATCTCCATGGTAGAAAGTTACTCAATGTAATTCGGAAGCATTCCCTTCAATATGTCCGATCCTAATACCACGTCGTTGGCCTTCTTGCTCATGTTGTGCACGTTGGTAGCATGCTCTCTCTTATTTCGCACATACGACACCTCTACCATTGGCTTCTCGCTTTTCTCTTCATTCCAATGCATTCTCCAACTTTCTATGCATGGAACATGCATCCCTTGCCGTTCCTTTTGTCATCAGGCCTGTAAGTGTTCCATTTCTCTCAATTCGTGTCTTGCAAGCTGACCAGTCACTCTAATTCTGCATCTCCATGGTAGAAAGTTACTCAATGGAATCAGAAAGCATTCCCTTCAACACATCCAACCCTAATACCGCATCGTTGGCAGCATGCTCTCTCCTATTTGGTGCATACAACCCCTCTACCATTGACTTCTCGCTTTTCTCTTCAATCCAATGCATCCTCCAACATTCTGTGCAAGGGACGTGCGTCCCTTGCTGATCCTTTTGTCATCAGGCCTATAAGTGTTCCATTTCTCTCAATTTGCGTCTTGCAAGCTGACCAGTCACTCTAATTCTGCATCTCCATGGTAGAAAGTTACTCAATGTAATTTGGAAGCATTCCCTTCAATACATCCAATCCTAATACCACGTCATTGGCCTTCTTGCTCACGTTGTGCACGTTGGTAGCATGCTCTCTCTTATTTGGCGCATACAACCCCTCTACCATCAGCTTCTTGCTTTTCTCTTCAATCCAATGCATCCTCCAACATTCTATGCAAGGGACATGCGTCCCTTGCCGTTCCTTTTGTCATCAGGCCTGTAAGTGTTCCATTTCTCTCAATTTGCGTCTTGCAAGCTGACCAGTCACTCTAATTCTGCATCTCCATGGTAGAAAGTTACTCAATGTAATTTGGAAGCATTCCCTTCAATATGTCCAATCCTAATACCACGTTGGTAGCATGCTCTCTCTTATTTGGCGCATACAACCACTCTACCATCAGCTTCTCACTTTTCTCTTCAATCCAATGCATCCTCCAACATTCTATGCAAGGGACGTGCATCCCTTGCCGTTCCTTTTGTCATCAGGCCTGTAAGTGTTCCATTTCTCTCAATTTGTGTCTTGCAAGCTGACCAGTCACTCTAATTCTGCATCTCCATGGTAGAAAGTTACTCAATGTAATTTGGAAGCATTCCCTTCAGTACGTCCAACCCTAATACTGTACTGCGTTGTTGGCCTTCTTGCTCACATTGTGCACATTGGCAGCATGCTCTCTCTTATTTGGCACATGACCCCCCTACAACGGCTCCTTTGATGCGACAAAATTCGCCCTTTGCCTGCCGACTCTCTTGCCTCTCGCTCTTTGCCAGCCCACTCTCCCACCTCTCGCTCTTCGCCTGCCCACTCTCTCGCCCTTCGCTTGCACACACTCTCACCTATCACCCTTCGCCTGCCCGCTCACTTGCCCAATTTCTTGCCTCCTCACTTGCCTACCTGCCAACTCTCTAGCCCTTTGCATGCCTGCTCTCTCACCTCTGACCCGCCTATACTTGAAGATATAAAGTAAGACTTATGTGAAGGACTCTGACATGTGAATGCCTTACATTTTTTTCATCTTTTGATTACTCTGCATGATCATTCTCACTATCAGAGAACTTTCCTCAACCAGGTCCTGGACTCATGCAAGGTTTTTTCACCTTATTCTTACTTTGGACTCCACAAGGACACATAGGGAGTGTAAAGTGCTTATAAACCCTGATAAGGTCTTATGTAGTGGCCTAACAGTTGCATATCAAGCTCATAGTTGATCAACAACTGATCTTTGAATAAAGATCTGACAAAGAGATTATAATATCTTATCTAACAGTGGCAGAATTGTAACTAGACTGCCCTCCAATACCATTCAGATAAATAAATTGCAATGCCTTGTATGGCAGCTACAGAGTTAGATTAGTTGATTAACAATTGACCTTTCAATAAAGTTCTGACAAAGAGATTATAATATCTAATCCAGCAGTGACAGAATTATAACTCTTGATAACTTCCCACAACTGTCGGATAGAGAACCGGTTTATAAAGTACGTTGTTGAATTACAGTTTACTCAAAAACTGACTAAAACCTCTGCTAACACACAGAATTGGTATCCCAAACTTCTTGACCACCTTCTTGCACGGTTAAAGGGCATTGAACTATATGATAACGACAAGCCCACTGTTGAGCAGCAATCATATGTCTGTCAGACATAGTTTGTCTCAGTGGTCGTCACTGTCATGAACGATGAGCTCATATGTCCGTCAGACATAGAGTCATACGTCCGTGATGACAAGAGTATTGTATCACTATCATAGACAGTGACCAGACACCTCTTCAGGTGTTTTGAGTATTGTATCACTGTCAGAGACAGTGACCAGAGACCTCTCCAGGTCTTTACTCTCATAGAGAGGAGATACTCACATGCTGGTAGGCAAGAAAGAGCAACTAAACATATATTGGATATCTACAGGTCTTATATACACTTTTAGTGTATGTACATATTTGTGTAATGGACTTGTAATCTAATATACGTAAATAAAAGAAATAAAAGGAAAAAGAAATACCCTCTAAGGGTCAAACCAGCAATAGCCATGTTGAAGGCTATACTTAGGGGTATTTGGGGTGAAGATCGTTCAACACCCCCCCATAATCTGTACAGTCATGTACTGATTAGTAAGGATCTTCTCACAGGCCTGCAAGAAGAGGTGCATATATTCTTTCAAAATCTTTGAAAGAAATATGGCCAGAGATTCCCTCACATCTCCATCTTTCCTTTAGTTGCCAAGCCAAAAGCTTTGGGAGGAAATTTCCAAGGATCTTGTCCTTGAAGGGCTTGGTCCATCCATATGGCGACAGCCGGAGTGTATGTAATTCGAGCTGTGGTTTCTTCGGTGGTGGAGGTGGGGGTTCCTCAAAATGGCAGCGAGATGATCGCTCGCATTCATGTCCAACGTTGCAGTGTCCTCCAATTGTTAGAATGGTTGTTGTTTTTTACTGCGGGGTTTCCTATTTTGCCCATAATGATAAAGTTGTTCGACGTTCTTTAATCAACTGGAGTAATCTCTACAGTGATAGGCTGGTCTCTTTATCGCAGTAAAATGAAGCAGTTTAAGGCCTACTCCAGGCCATCAGTAATCAATTTAATGATTCTGATAAACCTAACATTGGTGTGAATTTTTTCGAATAATATTCGACCAAGATTTTTAGTCAGAATATCAGCATTCAGATCCTGGAATGAATCGTAATTCTATCTCTTTCTTTTTTATGAGTTTTTGTATAAATGATATTTAATATCAATATGTTTTGAACGTTTTTCAGTAACAGGGTTATTTGCAATGAATAGAGATCCCATATTATTGCCATATATAGGCGCAATTGTTATAGGAAAATGGATTTCACTTAGTATTGATCTAATCCATTTATTTTCTCTAGCACAGTCATATAAGGCCATGTATTCAGCCTCTGTTGACGATAGTGCCACTGTTTTCTGTTTTCTTGACGTCCAAGATACTACTTCCTCCTGATAAAGAGTAAAGAATCCAGATGTGGAATGTCGATCATTTTTATCTGAGCCCAATCTGAGTCAGTATATAGCTCATTAGGCAGATCTTAATAATCCGTCGTATTTAATAAAGAGATCTGCAGTTTTTGCTAGATATCTAGCCATTCCTATTGCATGTTTTAAATGATCTGATGACAGATTTGCTGAAAATTGAGACATTTTTATCACAGCAAAACATATATCTGGTCTTGTTCCAATCATTAAGTATAGTAATGATCCAATAACTGATTGATATTGTGATCTAATCTTATGATCTAGTGGTTGATCATTTGTCATTGGTTCATATCCAGTTGGAAGCGGAGTGTTCATATGCGTAGCATCACTCATTCCTAATCTCTGAATTACTTTATGCAATAGGGTTTTTGATCGATGGTAATTTTATCTCCTTGTTTTCTTTATTTGGAATGATAAAAAGTTTTTTGTTTGACCATCGATGAGATCTCCTAAATCTCTAGATTCCCATCTATTCATAAATTTTGCTTTTTACGCAATGTTATGATTTTGTTAGATCCCAAGAACATTGAGTCATCAACATATATTATTGCTATGACAATGTTGGATCCTTGTTTAAAAACAAATACACCCACATCTGAATGTATTTGATATAAGCCCATTTTTTCCATTGATTCATCTAATGATTTCCCAAGCTAAAGAAGCTTGTTTTAATCCATAAAGTGCATGATATAGTTTATATACCATGTCTTTTTATCTTTATTTATAAAACCTGGTGGTTGTTTCATATATATTTCTTCATCCAGTTTTCCATATAGGAAAGCAGCAGTCACATCTAGAAATGATACATATAGTTTTTCTAGTGCTGCAAGTGCAAGTATGAGACAACATGTCCTCATATCTTACAACTGGTGAAAGTATTCATCGTAATCAATGCCATCTATTTGGGAAAAACCCTGGGCAACTAGACAAGCTTTTTTACGTCCATTGTCTTTTTGGACATAAACCCATCTGCAACCTATAGCCTTTCGACCTTCAGGAGATGTTGTAGATTTATTATTAACCTCTTTTGATGAGCATATCCATTCTTTCTTTCGGCATTTATCCAATCTTTTGTTCGCTGATTGGTAAGCGAAATATCTCGTGATGATGTTCAGGTACAGCTGTATTTGCTGTTTCATCAATAGGAATTGCACATGATAATAATTTATTAATCATGAAACAATTTAATTTCGTTCTTCTATCGATTTTTTCGATTTCAACTGGATCTTAATCTCCATAGACATTATCTGGTTGATTGACTGGTCGTCTATTTCTAGTTGGTCTTGAGGGACCTGGAGATGAGGGTCTTGAAGGAGCAAATAGATCTTCTTCAATTTCTCTTTGATCATCTGAATCGTCACTTCCAGTATTACTTCCAGAGTTATCTGAATCATCACTTCCTGAATCATCATCTGAACTATCAGATCCCTTTCCTTTGGGAGATATACTAGATCATCAGATGAGTTGCTATCACTCTCTGATTTTGATGAATCTTCTTCTTCATCTGATGTATTGTGTTCGTCATACGTTTCATGAGGTATTTCTGGTATGAGATCCTCAACTCTTCCTCTGGATTGAGGAATGTGGGAATTAAATCAGAATTTCGACATTTTGGAAATTTTGTTTTGTCAAAAACTCCAGTTGTTCCCATAAAAATGGTATTGTTTTCGGGATTCATAAATTTATATCCTTTCATTCCATTTTTATATCCCAGAAAATCATCATCTTAGATCTGGCTTCAAGCTTATTTTGTCTGCGTTTGGCAGGGATATATACATAAGCTTGGCATCCAAATACTTGTAAATTTGATACATTCAGTTTTTTCTTTTCAATAAGAAAATATGGTGTCTGCCATTTATTACGAGCTATGGGAGTCCTATTATATAGGTATACTGCGTGTTCAAGCACAAATTCCCACCATGATTGTGGTAAGCAGGCATCGAATATGAGGGATTGTGACTTTTCCCAAATAGTTTGATTCATTCGTTCAGCTCTGCCATTTTGTTGTGACGTATATGGAAGTGATTTTTGGATCTCAATACCAAGATCTTTGAGATATTTTTCACTTTTAGTAAATTCACTTCCTCCGTCAAACCGCCATTTCTTTGGTAATATTCCATATTTGTTTTTTATTAATGCAACAAATTGTTTTAGCAAAGATTCTGTATTGGATTTCTTTTTTAATAAACCAATCCATAAATGTCCAGAGAAATCATCAATGAATGTCACAAAATATTTATATTTGTGATATGATATCATTGAGATTTCTTTAAGATCTGAATGTATTAAATCAAAAGGAGACAATGCTCTACTTTGTGATTCTGGAAATGATTTACGCATTTTTCCTTTTTTGTATTTCCATTTTGGAACTGGAATATTTGGGAATCTGTCTAAATGAATTTTTCCTTTGCGAATTACTTCCTTCATCTTGTGGATGTCCCAATTGTTTATGTCATATATGAAAATCAGGTTTTCGTGTCACACACGTTTATTGATTCATTATGAATTTTGGAATCTAACCAATATATGGTTTGTCCTTTTTCATGTGGTGAGAATCTTATAATTGATGATTCTTTAATAAGATCAATATGAATCTTTATTTCCTGAAAGGGAATACCCTTGATTTAGAAAAGTTCCCATGGAGAGTAATCTCATATCCATATCGGGAATATAAAAGACTGGCCTGATCAATTTTATATCTGCTTTTCCATTAACAGTTATTTTGATCATGACAGCTCCTACGCCTAGTATCTGTAAAGTTTTTCCTTTAGCAGCGGTTTGTACAAAACCTTTTATTGATCAATTGTCGATAATATAAGAAGTCATTTTGATTGTGTGTAAAATGCAATGATGCTCCTGAGTCAAGAATCCATGACGACTCATTTTCTTTACATTTCACACAATTATTGCAATGAGAAAAATAATGTATATTTTCATTATATACATTTATACTACCATGTCACTGTAAAAAGCATTTAGTAGTTTCTCTATTGACAAATGAATGACTTAACTCATCACCGAGGCTTACAGCATCATCATCAAAGAGTGGATCCATTGGCTCATCAAAGGGATCCATCAGGATGTCATAATCTTTATTCTCCGTCTTCAAACAACATTTCTTCCAAAACATCTTGTGGATTTCCCACAGTTGAGTAATCAAGATCTATCTCAGATCTTTTTCGTTTGTGAGGCGGTTCAAAAGATATCTCATCTTTAGTGACGGTATCAAGTATTTTAATGTTTCCGTTGTGGGTGTGATGCGATGCGTTCTGCAAGCGATCTGGTCTTATTAGATTTGTCCCATACACCCTTTCGGGTTTGTGACTGACCCGTGAATTGGGCAGCTGGTGGGAGCATGCGATTTTGTAGGTTTTGTGCCGCAATGGAAAGAGCCGGAGATATGATCTCGACAGCGTTATGCTCCTGATCAGACTCAGGAGGAACGTCTGCTTCTTGGGCGCGTTTCTTTCCCTTGCCTCTGAAACCCTTGCGAGGGCAAGGTCTTTGATCTTTGGATTCATCAGAACCCTGACGCTGATTTTCGTCATCCTTTTTCTGATGGTTCCACGTCGCATCTTTTTCCTTCCTCTTTACTCCGCTAATTTTGTTTGCCTTGTCCCTAGAGTTATATTGTTGTCTCATAGCGTAACTCCTACGGTATTCTCCGATAATAGAATTGGAGATGGCCTCGAAGGTGAATTTTTCTGTTCCATATAACTGGAACATAGCTGTAGAGATGGCGGTCCACTCTTTGGGAAGAGCAGCTGCGAGTATAAGAGCTTGCATAAAGTCGGGGATCTCGACTTTGTCTTCTGTGAGCTGTGCAAAATATGATCCAAGTCTTTCAATCTCAGGTACGGGATCTTTCCCTGAGAGTTGGAATTTAACCGTTTTCTGAAAACAATCAAATATGAGTGCTGGTGTAGTCTTTTTATAGCTAGTAGCCAACGTATTCCATGCCGAAAGTAGTTGATCGTCGGTAGCTATATGTCGCCTGATGGAATCAGAGACTTTGAGATGTAATGCATCTAGACCAGAATCATTGAGTTTTTGCATTCGCAAGTTCTTTTCTGTATTCTGTTGCTACTGCAGCAGTAGCGGAATCTGCGGGAGGGTATGGTTTAGGAATGATATAGGTTGATAATAGACCAGGATCCGATGTGAAGGAGGTAGGACTTCATCCTTTCTGCCCAAATGCGGTAGTCGATGCCAGTGAAGACATTGATAGATCGATGCCAGTGAGGTCTTGGAGGATGACATAGTATATGATAATCTTATCTATGAAACATATTTTATTAGCGTCTTTGTTTCATAAATGTAAATTTTGAAAAATATGAAAATTTTTCATTGTTGTTGATCATGTCCTTGAGACATGTTTTGTCATCGTTGACAACAATGATGGGCTTACCGGGCCCATAACCTGTTGAGCAGCAATCATATGTCCGTCAGACATAGTTTGTCTCAGTGGTCGTCACTGTCATGAACGATGAGCTCATATGTCCGTCAGACATAGAGTCATACGTCCGTGATGACAAGAGTATTGTATCACTATCATAGACAGTGACCAGACATCTCTTCAGGTGTTTTGAGTATTGTATCACTGTCAGAGACAGTGACCAGAGACCTCTCCAGGTCTTTACTCTCATAGAGAGGATACTCACATGCTGGTAGGCAAGAAAGAGCAACTGTGTATATTGGATATCTACAGGTCTTATATACACTTTTAGTGTATGTACATATTTGTGTAATGGACTTGTAATCTAATATACGTAAATAAAAGAAATAAAAGGAAAAGAAATACCCTCTAAGGGTCAAACCAGTGATAGCCATGTTGAAGGCTATACTTAGGGTATTTGGGGTGAAGATCATTCAACACCCACCTTCACAGATGCAGAGCATGTTCCATTTACCTGGATGATGATGCTATCTTTCAGCACAAGGTGTTGCACATCAATTATACAACATACGACCTTCGGCATGACCAAGACTCACACTGTGGGAATTAAAGCATGTGAAAAAAAGTCCTTGAAGAGGTGAAAAAAAAGTGGAGAAAGTTTCCTTTTCAATGTAGTCAGTGCTTTATTAGCACCTTCTTGAGATCATGGAAACCAAGTACTGAGTAGGTGAAATTCAATTTCCGAGCAGTTGCAATTCAACTCCCTGGAGCTTGAAACATGGAAGTTGAATGTCTCATTTTCACATGAATTTCAGACACCATGGGGTGTGAAATGAAATATATAAGGGTGTGAGTTTCAGGTCAGATGGACATATACTCTTGGGAGTTGATATTCCACATTCCAATTGTCACAAACACAGTTATTATTATTATTTATAATTGAAATAACAAATGGTACACTATAAGTTAATTACTTTCTCATCTTATACATGTGCTAGACAATTTTCAGTAGTTATACCTACATCAAAAAAGCATTTAGTTGGTAAAAAAAAGAAAGAAAAACATACAAGTTTGCCTGAGGGAGACATGTAGGACGCACAGGAGGGTGATGGGTGGAGGGTGATGGCTGGGAGCGAGCGTGTAGAGTACGGCGAAAGGGATTAGACGAGCGGGCAACAGATGGGCGTAGGGGCGCAGGGAGACGAGCACGGCGAAAAGGGAAACGAGCGCGACGAGAAGGGAGCAGACGGGCAAGCAGCGGACGGAGATGGGCGAGTAGACAGGCGGACGCAGACGGGCGAGCAGCAGATGGGCGAACGCAGACAGGCGGACGCAGACGGGCGAGCAGCGGACGGGTGGATGCAGACGGGCGAGCAGACGGGCGGGCGGACGGAGATGGGCGAGTAGCGGACGGGCGAACGCAGACGGGCGAGCAGCGGACGGGCAGACGGAGATGGGCGAGTAGATAGGCGGACGCAGACGGGCGGACGGAGATGGGCGAGCAGACGGGCGGGCGAGCAGACAGGCAGACGGAGATGGGCGGGCGCGGCGGGCGGACGGAGATGGGCGAGCAGACAGGCAGACGCAGACGGGCGAGCAGCGGATGGGTGGATGCAGACGAGCGAGCAGCGGTGGATGCAGACGGGCGAGCAGACGGGCGGACGGAGAGACGGGTGAACGTGACGCGTGACGCGTGAACTAAGCCCAATGCATGAGGGGAGGTCAAGTCAACTTGAAGGATTTTCATGCACATGCCACTAAAACTTAAAATTCCAAAGGGGTTGTTTTTCATGTCTACCAAAGGCACTGATTTCCAGAACTAGGAGGATGAAATTCAACTTCCAAAATTAAGGTATTCATTTTCAATGCCCAGGAGTTGGGGGTTGAAAATAACAATCATGGGATTAACACTCTTGGGCATTGAATTTAAAGTGATCAATGCCCTGGAGGTTGAATTTCAAACTATTTACTTCCCACAGTGTCAGTTAATCCTAGGACCCATGCTGACATTATGGTTGCTGCACACGAGGACGAGTCTGACAACGTTCCCCACCCCTACTGGTATGCAAGGGTCATTGGAATTTTCCATGCGAAAGTGGCTTTGCGAGGAGGTGACACTCCCCCAAAACGCATGGACTTTCTATGGGTACGCTGGTTCGGGCGAGACTTAGGTCATAAAGGTGGTTGGCGGACACGGCGATTACATCGCCTCGGCTTTGTTGAAACCCAAGATCCCAACGCATTTGGTTTCTTAGACCCCGCTTCAATCATTCGAGCAGCTCATCTTATTCCTGCATTCTGCCTTGGAAAAGTGGGGGCGGATGCAGACACTTCACACAATAATATCGATTGGCAACAATACTATGTTAACATGTGCATTGCAGTGATTTTTAAGTTCTAACTCATTTTTCTCATTCAGGTTTGTTGACCGGGACATGTTCATGAGGTTTCGAGGAGGAGGTGTGGGTCATAAATCAACTTGCAAGGCAACAAATCAATTCTTAGGTGATCGCCACCCTCTCGATATGATGGGTGAGGGAGATGGAGAGGATACAGAAGAGGAGTCGGAAACTGATGGTCAGACTGGGTCTGAGAATGAGGGTGAGAACGAGCCTGGTGAAGATGAGGATGAGGGCGAAGACGAGAGCGAAGACGGAGGTGAGGGTGAAGTTGAGAATGAGGGTGAGGCAGAAGGTGAAGATGATGTCGATGATGACAATGACAAAGGCGGAGGTGTCACTGAGCTCGACCAAAACGCAGACTATTGATATACACACCATATTTGTCATATAGTATGGTAATGTGACACTTCGACCAAGATGCTATTACAGTTTGCAAACTGTTCCGGGGATGGCAACGACAGCTGCTGGAATAGCTGCGACCATTACGAAGAAGGCTGGTACGAAGCTGGCACCTACCTTGCAACGAGCACACCAGGCGCGGGATGTTTTGTTGATGGCATTGCCTCGACGATGACTAAATCAACCTTGAAACCCACACCTGCTCCGGGGATGGCTGTCGATACTGCGTCAATAATGGCCAAACCCACTTCTGCTCCGCCGGCAGCTGTCAACCTGTACACCATTCCAAAAAAGGCTGCTGCTAAGCCCACTTCTGCTCCGACAACTGCCAACACCTTGTCGAAAATGGTTAGGGCTACTATACCCGCACCGACAACTACCAAAGCCAAGCTGCCAATGTTAAATCACTTTTCTGCCGCATCTACTACTACTTTGACGACATCTAAAGCTTCTCGTGTCGCCATTACTACTACTGAGGCTTCCCAAAGCACAAAGAGGCCTATCCCTAGAATCAGGATACCAGCACGAACAACTGGGACCAGTAACCAGCCATTCAAACCGCCACTTCCTGTCAATCGTACCCCCATGGACGAGTTTGATATGTCATCTCAAGCTTCAAATACTACAATCACTAACGAACAACTTGATGCATTTGTGCAGGCCAATCAAAGACAAGACAATGACAATGACGATAAGGACAACGCTGGAGCGGTGGCCGGCGAATTTGACTCGGAAGACAGCATCTCGCATTGTGAGGAAGACGGGGCTATGTCACTTTCCACTGATGAAGAAGAGACTGCCGGTGAAGATAAAGCCTTACATGGAGACGAAGATGGCGCTGGTAATGCCACTGAAGATGAGATCACACAACTAACCGATGAAGATTCAATGCGCCACATACTATTTGGTGGGCAATGGCAACAATGACAAGATCATCCGAGGCAGTGGCATTGAAGACGAGTCCTCAGTCGCTGATGAAGGCAGCGCCACCGCCCACCGCAATGAAGATAATGAAGACAACGCTCACAAAGATAGGACCCACGAGGATGCTTTAACCCCCAACGACAAAGGGGCACTAGCTGATGGCCGCGGCGTGGATCTCGAGCTTCTTGTGCTTGCGCTCGAACTTGAAGATGGGCCAAACAATGCAACGTATGTGTATAACTTGTACTATATTCTTCGTCGCACTTTTGAAGAAAACTCAGTGACTTGTTCGCACGAAATTGGGCAAGGAAACACAACTTTACATCGGAGGCCGGCAAGAAAGCATGGCTCAAACTGTCCAAGTCCGATAAACAGGTATATTTCTCCGTTACCTTCATTCGTTCACTCGTTTTCATTTGTTTTCCGGTTTAGGGTTGGAAAACACTCAGTGCATCACTTAAGGTAAGTCTTTTTCATTTTGCTAGGGCTTGTTGACTAATTCTACTTTACGCAAAGCAAAAGAAAAAGAACATGAAAGAACGGACAGGGAAGGCAAAGCAAAGCAAGGCTAGTAGCGGATAGGAGCTGTGGGGGGAGGATGGAGAGGATGGGAGCGGTAGAACGAGGATAGGAGCAGCTGAAGGGGAGACGAAAACGAACGCAAGGTTGGGAGCGGTTGGTGGAGGCGAGGAGAGGTTTGAAGCGGCCGAGGCAGGAGGGAGAGGAAATCAGTGGTTAAATGAGGACGAACGCGGTTTTTGATGGTTTGTAGCAGATAGAAAACGAGCAATAGATATCCGTGGTTTTCCAAATTTTCGTCTAATGCAGATATCCTCCAAACCGGACACTTTGGCTGACGACAGCCTCGCGAAGCCGCGGTTGCGGCCGGGAAAAGCCGGGAGCGGCCACGAGCGGCCACATTTCTCACTGGGCGTGACAACTGACTTTTGTCAACGGTGGCCGGGTGGTTCCACGCTTGCTCTCATCATGACATCTACCACTGCTGAATCCTCAGAGTCAGCTCAACTGCGCACTGAAATCGAGCGCTTATTCTCCTGGAATCCTCCTCGCCTCATTCCTGACACTGGCCAGGTTTACCGGGCGGGGACAACCACTGCTGGCACCCGCAAACCTTCATTTTATGATAAACATTTTGGTGAAGGGCTAGTTCTAAAGAGGGTGGTGCGGTTTCCATCCCTAATCCAACAACTCGCGAAAAATGTCGATAAAGCACTTGATGCCGCTTCAAGTACCCTTCCACCTCTGGCCCATGGCTTCAGAACAGCCTATGAACGAGAACCCAACGTGGAGGTGCTAAACAGGGAGGTACAAGACGAGAAAGGGGTTGTCAACTTTTACGACAAAACTACTGCCGTATTCTGCGCATACGTTGCTTCGACACTCATTCTGCACCCACTGCTCCACAATGGTTGCCTAGTCTCTTGGAGTGGACACAATCACCAGGTCGTTTCTCGGGCTATGCAATCATGGATGGGCGGCTGCGCTTCAAGTCATCTCAGGCACCAGCAGCGGTCGCCTTGGTGGAGACCATAGAAAGTAAATATCTTGACGTCTTTAAGGACATAAGGAAGTCTGATTGTTCTTTGGCAACATGGGAGATTAAAAGTATCAGCGTTGGTTCTGCCGAAGTAATGACCGAGGTTCCTATTCTGGGGACGTTTTCCTGGACAACCTGCAAGGATAAGAGATGCGCCATAGATCCTAAGCATATCAAGTCAAAGAAAAATGCCAATAATACGAAGGTTGGACCTGATGCCCAGAATCCCCCGTGGAATCTCTCTGTATGTTCATACTCTCTGAATCGCAAAAACAATGGTGCTCATCATACTATAGAATCTTGGCGATGAAACCAATATACAACCACTCGCGACCCTACAACAACCTGTGACTGGGCGAGTCACTCGTTCAGCTGCGCGGTCACGCCAACCACCACAACTGACACCACGTTCATCAGACGGTGGGCCTTCTACGAAGGATAAAGGCAAGAAACGCGAACTAGAGCCTGAGGGGGGTGAGGATGAAGCCTACTTTGCCACTCGTTCAGCTGCGCGGTCACGCCGACCACCACCACTGGCATCAGAGGGTGGGCCTTCTACGAAGGATAAAGGCAAGAAACGCAAACTAGAGGACGAGAATGAGGACGAAGCCAACCCTGCTCGGCCTGTCCTGACTGCGCAAAGCCTAGTGCAACAGGTGACGTGCAAAACGATCGCTGTCAAAATAGTGCTGAGATGTCGACTTTCTGCAGGCATGGGCACAAGCCGTACAAGTAGATGGGACTGTTATCGTCCTTCACTCGGGAAACCATGAGCTCGTGTGTATCCGCCATCGAGCCACTCAGACGCTTTTCGTCTCGAACGTCACCGAACCCCCTGAGTGCGTCGACCCCGGGTATGGGAAACTCCAGATTGGGATCTATATTGCTGCGTCCAAGAAACGATGGACCGCCACTTGCAGCTCAAACAAGATCCCCCTGGCGACGGCGGCGGTTTAATTGATGGTGACAAAGACCAAGACCAGAATCGGGTTCTGTAAGTAGCCGCAAGGACGGCCATGGACGTCGCGGGGGTCGACGCGGAGGTGGGCGCCAAGTGAGAGAGTAGCACACTCCGAGGCTCGGCGGGAAGGAAAGGTCCTAGTGGTAATGAACCAATAGCCATTGAGGTACGTCAACCTCAACTATGTCAGCCTTCTGATGTACCTGACAAGCAAGAAAGCGATTTATGTAGCCAACAACCATAATAGGGTCTTCTCTACCTCCAATATGGTATATACGACTCACCAGTCCCTGCCTCATTCATTCGCTCCTCCAATTACGGCACGCGCGGGATCTCCAACCCCGTTTTCTCCACGAGCCATCCAGATTGTTCTTACATCGGAAATTGGACGGGGTGCAACAGGCGTGGTCCACCGTGGCGTACTTGAACTGGATGTCCGGAATAGTACTACTATGGAATTGGATGTCGTTGTCAAGCTTGCGTTTGACACCGATCAGCGGGAGGCCCTCAAGGACGAATACGAGATCTACCGCCATTTGCGGTCAAAGGGAATTCGTCGAGGTATTGCGACAACATTGGGTATCTTTGATGACTTGGAAGATGCCGCCTGCGCTCTTGTAATGTTATATGCAGGTGTTCCACTCTACCAAGAGTCGCCATGCAATTTGTCAGTTTCTGACCGGTAAGTTCCTTCACCAAGATATGTTTGGTGTTCAGCAGCTGAGTATGTGTTTAAAATTAGCGAATCAGCCCTGTCAACATTGAAGTCCATTCATCATGCGGACATACTCCATGGAGACATCCGTCGTGCGAATATTCTTATCGGTGACTCAGGAATTACGATCGTCGACTTTGGGCATTCGATGGAATGCGGCAATCAAAGAGGCAAGAATCAAGAATATGCGATACTTCGTGATGTCCTTGGCTTGGCATGCAAGAGTCAGTAGAGTAAGTTTTTGATAACTGTATTAAGAACTGTGTAATGAAAAACCTCCTGTGAATATTAGTCTCTATCGGCAAAGCAGTCAAGGCAGTGATCCGAACAAGAGACGCTACTGCTGATCAAGTCCCTGTGATTGCTGCGTCCAACCGCTGGCTTGCCTCAACTTTTTCCGAGGTCGACAGAAAGGAGGTATCGGTCTTATGCTCGTCAAGTTCCGAGGCCTGAAGGGACTCGGTCTTATCATCGTCACGGCAATACCCGGGCTTATTACGATCGTCGACTTTGGGCATTCGATGGAATGCGGCAATCAAAGAGGCAAGAATCAAGAATATGCGATACTTCGTGATGTCCTTGGCTTGGCGTGCAAGAGTCAGTAGAGTGAGTTTTTGGTAACTGTATTAAGGACTGTGTAGTGAAGAACCTCCTGTGAATATTCTCTATCGGTGAAGCCAGCCATAATTTTTCAAGGTAGTGATCAACAAGAGACGCTGCCGCCGCCGCCGATCAAGTCCCTGTGATTGCTGTGTCCAACCGCTGGCTTGCCTCAACTTTTCGATTAAAGATCTGGACGCGTCTATTCGTGTGTTTCGAGACTACATTGCGGAGCATATCCATTAGTTTTATGAGACGGAATTCTACTTTGGTTCAATCATCAGCAAATTGTCATAATTTACTTCGGTCAGTTTTACTTTGAATAAGCTCGTTTCTTTCCTTTAGGTTGGGGTCTGCTCCTTGCATAGATTTTACTTTCAGTTGTTGTAATTTAGGTTTACGACCTGAGGTACAATTTTACAAATTTTCAAAATTCCGACATGCTACACTATTATTTACTGTCACAATTGGATTTTGCGAACGCCTTCTCGTGAGCGAGCTCTTCCAAAGCTTTGTCGAGGGCGATGACCTCCCCTCCATCGGTAATTGAAACCTTTGCGCGTGAATTGTTGCTTCTGGCATTATCAAGTGCACTAGTTGCGCTTGTAGCAGGTATGTTGTATGTGCACTGTTAGAAGGTCTATAATTGTAGGCGTCGCGGCGATGAACGTGGCCAGTGGGCGTTGAACGAGATTGGGGAAAGTGAGACGGGCGAGACGTGGCTTGCTGGGCATACGACGAATGGTGGGATGGACGTGGGTGATCCAACGGCAGCGGTGGCTTGGTGGTCAGTGCTGAGTGGACGCGGAATGACGGCGGTGTGAAGGTGTAAACGTCCGTAGGGCAGCGGCTGTCGTTGCGAGACGGGTGTCGGCTGGCCATGACTGTTGGTGAGCGAGGGTTGTCGGTTGGCTGACAATGGACGGGCGACGGTCGAGGCTTTGATTGACGGCGTGGACGTGGGCTGTCGTTTGGGAACGGACGGCGTGGGCTCGTCTCGGTGACGTGGAGGTATGGTCGTCGGCTGTAGTACATTGTAGTCGAGATAGAATACTTGATGGGCGCAGTGGAAGGGGTCATAACGAATGCATAGAGGTGTGGCTAGGTCGGGGCTTGCAGGAGCGGTCGACGATGGTGGCGACGGACTTGACTTGACTTGGGCGAGCGAGGGCTCGGAGAATGAGTGCGGTGCGGATACGGAACAAAAACGATATAGACCCGTCGTCTCTGTGACGATGGGGACTAACACGACAACGATATGATGGGGGGTGCACAGGCTAAACGGCGGGCGCTGGTCAGGAGACGAGTGGCAGGTGTCGACAACGAAGGGTTCCGTTGTCTACGAGGTAAGACATGGCGGTGGGCAACGAAACGGATGCGTGCGGGCGTCAATGTGGTGAAGTGGGCGCAAATGTCGACGAGTCCTCAATAATCACTTCCGCCGCTGACCACAACTGCAGGAACGGACACTGTGCGCAAGGCGTGAGGCAAGGTAAGGAGGATGGAGAAAGAGAACCGTACCTTCTCCTGCCGAAAGACCAGTTTCCTTCTGAGGATGAAGGCGGCTGAGTTGGTGGGGGCATGACGATGGTCAGAGTGGAAAGCTGAGCGTGTGTCAATGGCCACTTCAACTGGGCCGTGTGCCTGTGCCGATATTGTCGATCTCACCTGAATTCAGCGGTCAGTACTTCAGTATTCAATGACCTCATTGGAGGCCACTCTGTAACGCGAGGCTCGTCTAGCAGTCGCGTTACACGATGCATTCACCCTGACACACACCTCATACAGCTCCAATGGAGGGAAGTCTCCCGCGATAAGTCGAGGGGTAAAACGGGTTTTGCCGCCTGAGAGGCCTTTCTCGTTATGCCGAAAGGCAAACCAGACCTGGAGGACTGTCGTCGCCGCTGTCGGAATAGGCCGAGGGATTCAGTGCATAAGCCCGGGTATTGCCGTGACGATGATAAGACCGAGTCCCTTCAGGCCTCGGAACTTGACGAGCATAAGACCGATACCTCCTTTCTGTCGACCTCGGAAAAGTTGAGGCAAGCCAGCGGTTGGACGCAGCAATCACAGGGACTTGATCAGCAGTAGCGTCTCTTATGTTCAGATCACTGCCTTGACTGCTTTACCGATAGAGACTAATATTCACAGGATGTTTTTCATTACACAGTTCTTAATACAGTTATCAAAAACTTACTCTACTGACTCTTGCATGCCAAGCCAAGGACATCACGAAGTATCGCATATTCTTGATTCTTGCCTCTTTGATTGCCGCATTCCATCGAATGCCCAAAGTCGACGATCGTAATTCCTGAGTCACCGATAAGAATATTCGCACGACGGATGTCTCCATGGAGTATGTCCGCATGATGAATGGACTTCAATGTTGACAGGGCTGATTCGCTAATTTTAAACACATACTCAGCTGCTGAACACCAAACATATCTTGGTGAAGGAACTTACCGGTCAGAAACTGACAAATTGCATGGCGACTCTTGGTAGAGTGGAACACCTGCATATAACATTACAAGAGCGCAGGCGGCATCTTCCAAGTCATCAAAGATACCCAATGTTGTCGCAATACCTCGACGAATTCCCTTTGACCGCAAATGGCGGTAGATCTCGTATTCGTCCTTGAGGGCCTCCCGCTGATCGGTGTCAAACGCAAGCTTGACAACGACATCCAATTCCACAGTAGTACTATTCCGGACATCCAGTTCAAGTACGCCACGGTGGACCACGCCTGTTGCACCCCGTCCAATTTCCGATGTAAGGACAATCTGGATGGCTCGTGGAGAAAACGGAGTTGGAGATCCCGCGCGTGCCGTAATTGGAGGAGCAGAGCGAATGAATGAGGCAGGGACTGGTGAGTCGTATATACCATATTGGAGGTAGAGAAGGACCCTATTATGGTTATTGGCGACATAAATTGCTTTCTGGTGCTTGTCAGGTACATCAGAAGGCTGACATAGTTCAGGCTGACGTACCTCAATGGCTACCGGTCCATCATCACTAGGACCTTTCCTTCCTGCCGAGCCTTGGGCTCTACCACTCTTTCCCACTCCGCGCCCACTTCCACGTTGATCCCCGCTACCACCTCCGCGTCGACCCCTGCGACTATGGACGTCCTTACGGCCACTTCCAGAACCCCGATTACGATCTTGGTCTTTGTCACCACCGGTTGAGCCGCCGCCGCCGCCATCGTCATCGCCAGGGGGATTTTGTTTGAGCTGCAGCTGGCGGTCAATCGTTTCTTGGATGGCAGCAATATAGATCCCAATATGGAGTTTCCCATATCCGGGGTCGACGCAATCAGGCGGTTCGACGATGTTCGATACGTAAAGTGTTTGAGTGGCTCGATGGCGGATACACACAAGCTCATGGTTGCCCGAGTGAAGGACAATGATAGTCCCATCTACTCGCACGGCTTGTGCCCACGCCTGCAGAAAGTCGACATATCAACATTATTTTGATAGCGATCGTATTGCACATCACCTGTTGCACTAGGCTTTGCGCAGTCAGGACAGGCCGAGCAGGGTAGGCTTCGTCCTCATTCTCGTCCTCCTCAGGCTCTAGTTTGCGTTTCTTGCCTTTATCCTTCGTAGAAAGCCCACCCTCTGATGCCAGTGGTGGTGGTCGGCGTGACCGCGCAGCTGAACGAGTGACTCGCCCAGTCACAGGTTGTTGTAGGGTCGCGAGTGGTTGTATATTGGTTTCATCGCCAAGATTCTATAGTATGATGAGCACCATTGTTTTTGCGATTCAGAGAGTATGAACATACAGAGAGATTCCACGGGGGATTCTGGGCATCAGGTCCAACCTTCGTATTATTGGCATTTTTCTTTGACTTGATATGCTTAGGATCTATGGCGCATCTCTTATCCTTGCAGGTTGTCCAGGAAAACGTCCCCAGAATAGGAACCTCGGTCATTACTTCGGCAGAACCAACACTGATACTTTTATCTCCCATGTTGCCAAAGAACAATCAGACTTCCTTATGTCCTTAAAGACGTCAAGATATTTACTTTCTATGGTCTCCACCAAGGCGACCGCTGCTGGTGCCTGAGATGACTTGAAGCGCAGCCGCCCATCCATGATTGCATAGCCCGAGAAACGACCTGGTGATTGTGTCCACTCCAAGAGACCAGGCAACCATTGTGGAGCAGTGGGGTGCAGAATGAGTGTCGAAGCAACGTATGCGCAGAATACGGCAGTAGTTTTGGTGGTAAAAGTTGACAACCCCTTCTCGTCTTGTACCTCCCTGTTTAGCACCTTCATCCAGCGTTCTCGTTCACGGGCTGTTATGAAGTCACCAGAGGTGGAAGGGTACTTGAAGCGGCATCAAGTGCTTTATCGACATTTTTCGCGAGTTGTTGATTAGGGACGGAAACCGCACCACCCTCTTTAGAACTAGCCCTTCACCAAAATGTTTATCATAAAATGAAGGTTTGCGGTGCAACAGTGGTTGTCCCCGCCCGGTAAACCTGGCAGTGTCAGGAATGAGGCGAGGAGGATTCCAGGAGAATAAGCGCTCGATTTCAGTGCGCAGTTGAGCTGACTCTGAGGATTCAGCAGTGGTAGATGTCATGATGAGAGCAAGCGTAGAACCACCCGGCCACCGTTGACAAAAGTCAGTTGTCACGTGTCAAGTGACAACTGAGAAAGTTGCTCGCTGACTATCGTAATGTCCTCAAATACAGCCATCCTCATCCTCTCCTCCTCCGACATCGACAAAATCACATCCACATTCTCGCCAACAGAGCTTATGGATCTCATGGCAAAAACATTCCTTCTCTCAAGTTTGTCCGGATCGGCGGGTGACGGAGCAGTGTCAAACCCATACACGCCCCACAGAACGTCGATTCCTAGTAAGAACCACACCGTGTTGTTCATGCCGGCTAGGATTCCTTCCTCTGACGAAAGTATGCCGAGGGAATGACGGTCAAGGTCGTCAGCATCCCGCTGGCCGGGCGCGTGAGGGTTCGGAATCCAAGGGCGCGGAGACGATCAGGACTCGAGGTTTGCCAGCTACCACGCTCGTTCTGGATGAATATACAGGATCCGTCAAGGCCGTGCTCAATGCAAGAACCTGACTGCGTTGCGGACGGGTGCCGGTGCCAATTTCTACATTCTACCTTCTCTCTCTTTGGATAATAACGAGAAACTCAGGCTCACTCTTGTCCACAACCCTTGTTGGGCCTCAAAATCCGACTTCAATCGCGGCGTTTGGGGCAGGCAAGCAAATTCAAGCACACCTGCTCCTCCATCTCCAACACTACCTTCCATCCGGAAATGCACCATCATCAATCGGTCGCCCTCTTCTCCCAATGTACAAAACTTGAGGGACATGCTTGAACCACGATTTAATTCTGTTCAATTCAATTACTTGACCTATACGTACTCGCCGTCATCGTTATCGATGGAAGATGATGACAACGTGAGAATCGTACTCGGAGACGCATCCATCATCGTCTGTGCCACGTCCTCCACCAAGCCTTTGTTCCATCCTCTTTTGTTCGAGACGGGACGCACGTTGTCCTCATCGGGAGTTTCAAACCTGAGATGAGGGAGGCAGATCAGGAGCTGATACTCCGAGTGGTTCTGAGCAGCACGATCCCCGAGTCTGACCATGGAACAGTTGGCAGGAATATGAAGAGAAGGCTGCTCGTGGATTCTTATTCAGCATGTCAGGTTGAGGCAGGGGAAAATTATAGATGCACGTCTCTGCGAGAGCGATATGGTAGAGATCGGGGAGCTTTGCGCATCTCAAGCGTCGACGAGAATCCGTCTGAATGAAGAGTCCATCAAAGGGGGCATCACACTTTTCAAATCCGTTGGACTTGGCGTGCAAGATGTCGCCATTGCCTGTGCAGTGGTAAAGCGAGCGGAAGAGATGGGAATCGGAACGTATATCAAGGATTACGATGTGTAGATGATTCCTGATCTCCGTGGTTAAGGTGGGTGGAGTGTCTGACTATAGTATTTTGGTTGATGCTCCATAGCATTGCACTTCCTGGTCCAGATGTCGTCTTTTGATGAGCTGGCTCAAAGTCGTCAAGATCAGTGCGCTAAGCACGCCGTGAAACAGGAGATGCATACAATAGTGGTACAAAGGTCCGGGCCGACTACGAGACTGACTAAACGTACCATCCATTGTACAGATGCCATATAGTTTTGTTTTATCACTGCAGGTCTCTGCAGGTCTCTGCAGAATTTCTGCAGAATTACTGCAGATCACTGTGGATTCACTGCAGGTCTCTGCAGCATTACAATGCTGAGGAAGCTGATTTAGAAGCCATTTTTGTAGATTGGTAGAGAAAAGGCATTTTTTTGCAATTTTTTGAGTTATTCACATGAAACGAGTTATTAGCTGTTAATAACTCATGTGAATAACTACTCCAGACCCTATATGTTACTAACATATGTGACAAATGTTGAGCAGCAATCACATGTCCGTCAGACATGGTTTGTCTCAGTGGTTGTCACTGTTATGAACAATGAGCTCATATGTCCGTCAGACATAGAGTCATAGGTTCATGATGACAAGAGTATTGTATCACTGTCATAGACAGTGACCAGACACCTCTCCAGGTGTTTTGAGTATTGTATCACTGTCAGAGACAGTGACCAGAGACCTCTCCAGGTCTTGACTCTCATAGAGAGGAGATACTCACATGCTGGTAGGCAAGAAAGAGCAACTGAACGTATATTGGATATCTACAGGTCTTATATACACTTTTAGTGTATGTACATATTTGTGTAATGGACTTGTAATCTAATATATGTAAATAAAGAAATAAAAGAAAAAGAAAACCCTCTAAGGGTCAAACTGGTGATAGCCGTGTTGAAAGCTATACTTAGGGGTATTTGGGGTGAAGATTGTTCAACACCCCCCCATAATCTGTACAGTCATGTACTGATTAGTAAAGATCTTCTCACAGGCCTGCAAGAAGAGGTGCGTATATTCTTTCAAAAATCTTCGAAAGAAATATGGCCAGAGATTCCCTCACGTCTCCATCTTTCTTTTAGTTGCCAAGCCCAAAAAGCTTTGGGAGGAAATTTCCAAGGATCTTGTCCTTGAAGGGCTTGGTCCATCCATATAGCAACAGCTGGAGTGTATGTGATTCAAGGCTGTGGTTTTTAGGTGGTGGAGGTGGGGGTTCCTCAAAATGGCAGCAAGACAACCACTCACATTCGTGTCCAACATTGGAGTGTCCTCCAATTGTTAAAATAGGTTGTTGTTTTTTACTGCGGGGTTTCCTATTTTTGCCCATAATGATAAAGTTGTTCGACGTTCTTTAATCAACTGGAGTAATCTCTACAGTGATAGGCTGGTCTTTATTGCAGTAAAATGAAGCAGTTTAAGGCCCTACTCCAGGGCCATCAGTAATCAATTTAATGATTCTGATAAACCTAACATTGGTGTGAATTTTTCGAATAATATTTGACCAAGATTTTTAGTCAGAATATCAGCAGGATTTTCAGATCCTGGAATGAATCGTATTCTATCTCTTTCTTTTTTATGAGTTTTCGTATAAAGTGATATTTAATATCAATGTGTTTTGAACGTTTTTCAGTAACAGGGTTATTTGCAATGAACAGAGATCCCATATTATCACCATAGATAGGCGCAATTGTTATAGGAAAATGGATTTCACTTAGTATTGATCTAATCCATTTATTTTCTCTGGCACAGTCAGATAAGGCCATGTATTCCGCCTCTGTTGATGATAATACCACTGTTTTCTGTTTTCTTGATGTCCAAGATACTAATGCATAGCATCACTCATTCCTAATCTCTGGATTACTTTATGCAAATAGGGTTTTTGGTCGATGGTAATTTTATCTCCTTGTTTCTTTATTTGGAATGATAAAAATTTTTTTGTTTGACCATCAATGAGATCTCCTAAATCTCTAGATTCCCATCTATTCATAAATTCTTGCTTTTTACGCAATGTTATGATTTTGTTAGATCCTAAGAACATTGAATCATCAACATAGATTATTGCTATGACAATGTTAGATCCTTGTTTAAAAACAAATACACCCGCATCCGAATGTATTCGTATAAAGCCCATTTTTTCCATTGATTCGTCTAATGATTTCCACCAAGCTAAAGAAGCTTGTTTTAATCCATAAAGTGCACGATATAATTTATATACCATGTCTTTTTTCTTTATTTATAAAACCTGGTGGTTGTTTCATATATATTTCTTTGTCCAGTTTTCCATATAGGAAAGCAGCAGTCACATCTAGAAATGATATATATAGTTTTTCTAGTGCTGCAAGTGCAAGTATGAGACCATGTCTCATATCTTACAACTGGTGAGAATATTTCATCATAATCAATGCCATCTATTTGGGAAAAACCCTGGGCAACTAGACGAGCCTTTTTACGTCCATCATCTTTTTGGACATAAACCCATCTGCAACCTATAGCCTTTCGACCTTCAGGGAGATGTTGTAGATTTATTATTATGCCTCTTTTGATGAGCATATCCCATTCTTTCTTTTCGGCATTTATCCAATCTTTTTGTTTGCTGATTGGTAAGTGAAATATCTTGTGATGATGTTCAGGTACAGCTGTATTTGCTGTTTCGTTGATAGGAATTGCACATGATAATAATTTATTAATTGTAAACGATTTAATTTCGTTCTTCTATCAATTTTTTCGATTTCAACTGGATCTTTATCTCCATAGACATTATCTGGTCAATTGACTGGTCGTCTATTTCTGGTTGGTCTCGATGGACCTGGAGATGAGGGTCTTGAAGGAGCAAATAGATCTTCTTCAATTTCTCTTTGATCATCTGAATCGTCACTTCCAGAATTACTTCCGGAATTATCTGAATCATCACTTCCTGAATAGTCATCTGAACTTTCAGATCCCTTCCCTTTGGGAGATATACTAGATTCATCAGATGAGTTGCTATCACTCTCTGAATTTGATGAATCTTCTTCATCTGATGTATTGTGTTTGTTATACGTTTCATGAGGTATTTCTGGCATGAGATCCTCAAACTCTTCCTCTGGATTGAGGAATGTAGGAATTAAATCAGAGTTTCGACATTTTGGAAATTTCTTTTCGTCAAAAACTCCAGTTGTTCCCATATAAATGGTATTATTTTCAGGATTCATAAATTTATACCCTTTCATTCCATTTTTATATCCCAGAAAGATCATCATCTTAGATCTGGCTTCAAGCTTATTTTGTCTGCGTTCAGCAGGAATATATACATAAGCTTGGCATCCAAACACTTGCAAATCCGATACATTTGGTTTTTTCTTTTCAATAAGAAAATATGGTGTCTGCCATTTATTGCGAGCTATGGGAGTCCTATTATATAGGTATACTGCATGTTCAAGTGCAATTCCCACCATAATTGTGGTAAGCATGCGTCAATCTAAGGGATTGTGACTTTTCCCAAATAGTTTGATTCATTTGTTCAGCTCTTCCATTTTGTTGTGACGTATATGGAAGTGATTTCTGGATCTCAATACCAGATCTTTGAGATATTTTTCACTTTTAGTGAATTCACTTCCTCCGTCAAACCACCATTTCTTTGGTAATATTCCATATTTGTTTTTTATTAATGCAACAAATTGTTTTAGCAAATTCCGTATCGGATTTCTTTTTTAATAAACCAATCCATAAATGTCCAGAGAAATCATCAATGAATGTCACAAAATATTTATATTTGTGATATGATATCATTGAGATTTCTTTAAGATCTGAATGTATTAAATCAAAAGGAGATGATGCTCTACTTTGTGATTCTGGAAATGATTTACTTCGCATTTTTCCTTTTGCGCATCCTGAACATATTTGTTTCCGTTTTGGAACTGGAATATTTGGGAATCCATCTAAATGAATTTTTCCTTTTCGGATTACTTCATCTTGTGGATGTCCCAATTGTTTATGCCATATATGAAAATCAGGTTTTTGTGTCACAACATGTTATTGATTCATTATGAATTTTGGAATCTAACCAATATGGTTTGTCCTTTTTCATGTGGTGAGAATCTTATAATTGATGTTTCTTTAATAAGATTGATATGATCTTTATTTCCTGAGAGGGAATATCCTTGATTTAGGAAAGTTCCCATGGTGAGTAATCTCGTATCCATATTGGGAATATAAATGACTGGCCTGATCATTTTATATCTGTCTTTCCATTAACAGTTATTTTGATCATAATGGCTCCTACGCCTAGTATCTGTAAAGTTTTTCCTTTAGCAGCGGTTTGTACAAACCTTTTATCGATCAATTGTTGATAATATAAGAAGTCATTTTTATTGTGTGTAAAATGCAATGATGCTCCTGAGTCAAGAATCCATGATGACTCATTTTCTTTACATTTCACACAATTATTGCAATGAGAAAAATAATGTATATTTTCATTATATACATTTATACTACCATGTCGCTGTGAAAAGCATTAGTAGTTTCTCTATTGACAAGTGAATGACTTAACTCGTCACCAAGGCTTACAGCATTGTCATCAAGAGTGGATCCATTGGTTCGTCAAAGGGATCCATCGGATGTCACTTTATTGCCATCCTCAAATAATGTTTCTTCCAAAACGTCTTGTGGATTTCCCACAGTTGAGTAGTCAAGATCTATGTCAGATCTTTTTTGTTTGTGAGGCGGTTCAAAAGATATTTCATCTTTTGTGATGGTATCGAGTATTTTTGACGTTTCTGTCGTGGGTGTGATGCCGATGCATTCTGCAAGCGATCTGGTCTTATTACATTTTTCCCACACACCCTTTCAGGTTTGTGACTGACCCGTGAATTGGGCAGCTGGTGGGAGCATGTGGTTTTGTACGTTTTGTGCCACAATGGAAAGAGCCGGAGATATGATCTCGACGGCATTGTGCTCCTGATCAGACTCAGGAGGAACGTCTGCTTCTTGGGCGCATTTCTTTCCCTTGCCTCTGAAACCCTTGTGGGGGCGAGGTCTTTGTTCTCTGGATTCATCAGAACCCTGACGCTGATTGTCATCATCCTTTTTCTGATTATTCCACATCGCATCTTTTTCTTTCCTTTTTACTCCACTGATTTTATTCGCTTTGTCTCTCAAATTATGTTGCTGTCTCATGGTGTAGCTCCTTCGGTATTCTCCAATGATAGAATCGGAGATCGCCTCAAAGGTAAATTTATCTGTTCCGTATAATTGGAACATGGCTGTGGAGACGGCAGTCCATTCTTCTGGAAGAGCTGCTGCAAGTATGAGAGCCTGCATGAAGTCGGGTATCTCAACCTTGTCTTCAGTAAGCTGCACAAAATAGGACCCTAATCTTTCAATCTCAGGTACGGGATCTTCCCTGAGAGTTGAAATTTGACTGTTTTTTGAAAACAATCAAAAATGAGTGCTGGAGTCGTCTTTTTATAGCTAGTCTGCAGGGTGTTCCATGCTGAAAGCAGTTGATCATCTGGGAGTGTCGTCTGATGGAATCTGAAACTTTGAGTTGTAACGCTCCTAGACCAGAATCGTTTAATTTTTGCCATTCTTGAAGTTCTTTTCTGTGTTCTGCTGCAACGGCAGTGTGGTGGATTTGGAGGAGATGGTTTGGGAAAAGAGAGATTGATAATGGACCAAGATCCAATGTGAAGAAATATGATTTCATTCTTCCGGCCCGCGATAGTTGATGCCAGTGAAAACGTTGATAGAATCGATGCCAGTGGAGGTCTTGGAGGACGACATAGTATATGATAGTCTTATCTATGAAACATATTTTATTAGTGTTTTTGTTTCATAATTGTGAATGTTTTGAAAAATATGAAAATTTTTTGTTGTCGTTAATCATGTCCTTAAGACATGTTTTGTCATCGTTGGCAACAATGACGGGCTTACTGGGGCCCATAACCTGTTGAGCAGCAATCACATGTCTGTCAGACATGGTTTGTCTCAGTGGTTGTCACTGTTATGAACAATGAGCTCATATGTCCGTCAGACATAGAGTCATAGGTTCATGATGACAAGAGTATTGTATCACTGTCATAGACAGCGACCAGACACCTCTCCAGGTGTTTTGAGTATTGTATCACTGTCAGAGACAGTGACCAGAGACCTCTCCAGGTCTTGACTCTCATAGAGAGGAGATACTCACATGCTGGTAGGCAAGAAAGAGCAACTGAATGTATATTGGATATCTACAGGTCTTATATACACTTTTAGTGTATGTACATATTTGTGTAATGGACTTGTAATCTAATATATGTAAATAAAAGAAATAAAAGAAAAAGAAATACCCTCTAAGGGTCAAACCGGTGATAGCCGTGTTGAAAGCTATACTTAGGGGTATTTGGGGTGAAGATTGTTCAACAACAAACTCCCTTGGGAGTTGTTCACAGAACCCTAACAAAAACAGTGATTCCACAATTACTATGTGTCCCTCATCCAATGTGCAGATGGCGATTTCTTTGACATTACAATTTGAACCTACAGCACTTCACATGCAGACAACCTCCCTGATCAGACGGTCACTCTCATCATTGGACAAATCACATTTTCCAAAAAACAGGCTTATATCAAAGCCTCCAAGATAATTTCCATCCCCGGTGATCCATCTCAAACAATATATTCAACCTCCCTCCATGCACACAACAAACTCCAACCAACACTACCTGCCATCAAACAGGCCAAGGCCAAAAACGAAAATTTGCAGCATATCAATCAACAACGTAAGCGTCACAGTACCATAAACAAAACTAATATTAACTCATACATTGACAGGAAACTCAAAATACAACAAAAATCACAACCTGACCTGGAATCGGAGGAAATAAAAGACAACAGATCACCCACATTTTCCGCTGAAATTGTGGAAGAAACTATGAGTGAAAAAGCCAAAGGTAAAAGAAAAGCTGAGATGAAATGAAAGGGATAGAGGAATTCCTCAACGAGGTCCCCATGATAATACAACCACTCCTATCTTTGTATATTCCCATCTGTACTTTTATCCAAACTTGTATCACAGCAATCTAGGTCACGGCTGTTGAAGTCACTTTAACCACTGTGCAAAAGGCCTGAGCCAGACATGAAAGTCTGACCTCATATTTAAGCTCTGTGTAGCACCCCCAAGCTAGGTGCTTTCAACACTCTATTGCACATAGTGATCTTTAACTGATGAAGCAGCAACTTGTTACATCAAGTACTTGCTTTTCCAACAGCAGCCAGCATCAGCCAATGCTTATCTAGTTTTATTTTGCACCTGTAACAAGGTGCACCCTATCACTGCAACTCCTAAACTGACACACCCAAGGCAATGAAATACTGGGGCATAACAAGAACCGAACCTGCAAAACATCAGATTGAACACCAGACTGCCAAGGTTGCTGCCTGCACCAACATTGGAGAAGACGCTGCTGCTGAGATGCAATCATATGTTCAGCAGCCCAAAAATGGATTTGATCAATGCTGCTGTGGACGGATTAAGGTGGAAGTCCCCCCCAAACACCTGTCCAATAATGTTGTCGATAGCGAGTTCAATGCTGAACAAACGGGCTTACATGGCCACCATGATCAACACAGTGGGCCATGCAAGCACTCTGAAGAAACCAAAAAACATGGATAGCACACACTTGTCTTGTTTGACGCCTGCAATCAATTCTTCATCAGCAGGCATCACTTCGGCTGTAGCCCCATTGTCCTTTTTGGTGCTAATGTCTTTGGAGGTGCTGGCAACAATTTTGACACTGCTCTGTCACCCGCCGATCTGGACAAACTTGAGAGAAGGAATGTTTTTGCCATGAGATCCATAAGCTCTGTTGGCAAGAATGTGGATGTGATTTTGTCGATGTCGGAGGAGGAGAGGATGAGGATGGCTGTATTTGAGGACATTACAATAGTCAGCAGTAGGGTACAGCTAATAATTATCCAGTCCAGTTACTAACTGTTACAAATTCTCACCCTCTCATGGGGTTTTTTAACTTATGTTAATAACATGTTACTAACAAATATGTTAAATATGTTAATAATGATGTTAATTATAATTATCAACACTGTTAATAATTATTTTGGTGGTTAATAACCTAAAAGTTCCACAGTTCCTCAGGATTCATGTCAATTTTGGTGGAGTCCTGAGATGCCTGAGACTCTAAACTAGCCTCAGTGTCAACTAGTGTATTTTCTGACAGCATGTTAAGGAGAATATTTGCATCCAAGTTGATGCTCTCATCAAAATCAAACATGCCTGCCATGGTGAATTGAGTATTAACAATCAGAGGTTCTTCATCTGAATCTGATTCAGAGCTGGAGTCAGGTGAGGCTGTTTGACTATTGGTTGAACTTGAAGCTTCTTTGTTAATATCAACAAATGATACTCTTGGTTTATGAGATGTTTTCTTCATCAACATTGCCTTTTTCTGCAAAACCAAATAGGTGTCAAAGAAAATCTGGAGCCAATCAAATTTATAATACTCACCATATGGACACCATACCATTGTCCTACTTGGATCATATTAATCAAGGGGGGGGGGGGGGTATCAACACTTTGGCATCCTCACAGAGGAGAATTGAGCCATGTCATTTGTGACCCTGTCTGCTCATCAGGCATGGAGTTTACCAGGGTTGAAAAGATTTTGTTTGCCAGTGCCTATTGACTTTGTCAGTTATGGAATGAAAGAGACTGAGATCCTTACTGCAAGCACTTGTCCATGAGGATGTTGTTCAAGAGCCTTCCACCAAGACAATGCCTTCTCATTTTCGTACATTTGCTGCTCAAATGGATACTCACGGTGAGCATATGCAACAAGCTGCCATTGAAAATTTTCGACAATGTATTTCTTACCATGAGATTGAATGAGCTTGCCAATAGGAGAAGTTTGAGGCTCAGCACTTGTCTCCATAAAATCAACTTCATGTTGTAATACTTCCTTTAAGAACTTCTTGGCTTGCTCAAATGCACCAGGAAATGGTAATGGACAAGGTGCATTTGTAGCTGTTGCTGGATCCTTCTGTGCTGGAAGAATGATGGTTGGCGCAACAGTAGCTGGATGACGCAGGATATTGGACATTGTGTAATCTTTAACACAGAAATGAACCTTTCAAATAATATCAATCTCATGGAAATCAACTTACAAGGATGCAAGAAGAATGCTGTAAAATAAATGTCACTTGGTGACTCATTGATAAATATCAGGACTACCCTTGGCGTGACGCCTTAGGGCCCCAACAGAAGACTTAGAGAGAAGAGAAGATGAGGGTAGGAGGAAAACCCGAGAGAACTCAACTGAGGACTCTGGGTGCTACTTGCTCAGTTTATATACTACAAGGGTGGTCTGTGCACCACTCTAATAATAGTAGCTACACTGAGTAAGTATGAGTAAAAGAGATAACATAATCGGCCCCTGCTGCTGTGCATTGGTAAGCCTGAGTCATAGTCCATGAGTCATCAGTCCGATAGTCCATAATCTAATCTAATCTTAGCGCTGACTAGATAAGATAGACGCCAACCTGACTAAGATGTTTGGCTACAGCTATTGTAAAATACAAGAAAAAGAATAAAAATGTCTTAGAGATTTTGACCATTGAGAACAGGTCATGACAATAAATGCCTTGTAGCGGGTGTTAACAATTGCTGTGACTTGCACAGCAATCTTAGGAGAAATCCCTGAAACTTCTTCTGTTTCAGTGTTTGAGGTGACTCAAGTGACCACAGGGAGTGTGCCAAAGGTTCAACAATGGTTATGTATACTGCAAGTTTTGTTTGAAAGGTGCAGAATGGCCCATTGTTCTTGAACACAGCACAAATTGCCTTGTCCTGAGATATTGTAAGAAAGTATTGAAATGACAAGAACATGATGAATCCACCATTGTGACAACTACATTGTCACACACAATGTTCCTTATAATCTCCAGGTTTGCATCTAGTGCTATGGCTGCTGCCCAATGTGTTGCAAAACGTGTTTTCACAATCTTCATTAAGCCCTTGGAGATCCCAGCATCTTGACATGCCTGCTTGAGAATTGTGGATGCATGGTTTGACATTGTGAAAAAATTGATGGCTTTCTTTAGAACGGCAATGAACTACAACAAGAGTTAGAACAGCAGAGTTGGACACATAAGATATTTGACTAACTCCTTTAAACTCTGGGATTTTATTGATATCACCAATTGTCAACTGGATATGATGGCAGCAGTCACTGAGATTCAAAATGGTTGGGACCTCCTCATGTGCATCATGATGGCCAGCCTTTGTATTGCCACTGCTATCAGACACCATTGCCACAGTCTTGTCAATTCCAACCTCATTTGCTGTCTGTTACAGTTCTCTTTTCGTTTTGTCATTGTGTTTTGGTGAACCATTTCATATCCATCTTTACTGTGCAGTGTACAGCCTGGATGTTATCTCCTTTTGTAGTTACCTTCATATTTCCTTTCTCACATAACTACAGCTTTATTCCTTTTACAATTCCTTTGTTCTCCAAATGTATATAAACTCCATGTACTGTAGAGTAACCTCAGTTCCAACTTAGATGAGTTTTGCTCTCAACCTTGACTGATTTTGACGCTCTTCTTCTTCACCATTCTCAAGACCTTTGTCATCATTTGACTTAGCGTCTAGACTCTTTGTCCAGTGACTGGGAGCGGACTGAGACTCTGCTTGTCACTGTTGACTTAGAACAAACTATGATGAGGGCATCATTGTTAGGATTGCAATCCTAGCCCTCAAATTTGGTTTTGCCTTACAGTCATCTGGGATGACTTCTATACATGTTATAACAGGCCTGGGGCATTATGGGACACTATGGGATGCCAATGGTTGAGTCAGCGCATGGGAGCGCTCACCAGAGGGCAAGACGATGGTTGGAGGAACCATCCAATACTATATATGGAAGGACGGCCAGACTAGGAAGGTGGATTGCTACCTTTATGGCATCACACTTGGCATCAGTGCATCAGGAGGATCAGCACATCAAGCCATCACACATCAGACAAAGGCACAAGACAGCATGCATGTCTATCAAGGATCGCAATGGAAACGCACAATGCCTTGAGGCATTGCTCCTTATGGTCAGGGTCTAGAGCAGTCTGGAAGAGGTCTATGAGTGGAGTCAGAGCAGCCGCACCCATATGCGCTCATATGCACAGCAACTGCAGCAGCACCCAAAGCACATGCTCACCAAGAACAATAAGAGTGAGTCAGAGTGGGGGAGTGCCAATGGGTCTGGGAGTCACAAGGGGTCCTCATAGAGTAGTATATAAGTAGGTACAATGTAGCTGGAGTCTCCCCAGACTTCAGATAGTTTACCTCCACCCCAATCTATCTCGTTCTCATCTCCTTTCTATCCTCTGGCCAGCAACAAGGCCTGTGGGCCCCCTAGGGGGGATGTATGGGTTGTGCTTAGGGGCGTGAGCTCATAACAATTGTCTGTAACACAAGTTGGAACTCAGGAACTGCTCAGTGCTTTGTCACTAGCCAGACATCATTGAGACCTGAACCTCCCAGATCAGACCGCCGAACAACTCTGTTTGTTACAGGCAAAAGTACTACCTTGCAAGAAGAGAAGTCTATCCTTCTACAACAAACAAAGGCTGGTACTATGTCTCAACCACTAAGAAAAAGAACCAGCGAGTCCCAGACAGCCTCTTTGAAGGAGAATACAAGGAAGGAGACCCCAACAAAGAATTACCAGTGGAAACTTGGATCATTTGGCATAATGAAGAAAACGACTCCGATAAACAGTTTTTCTTCCACCAAATACTGAACCAGAAATCACTTGGTGGCACATATTCCGAGACACTGAGGATCTAGCAGATGATGTCTTCTTTGCATTTGAAAAACCCACCCTCACTAGGTGGAACAAATACAGGGAACAGCAACAGATTGAACTAGATCTAGCCTTTGATGATGAACCAAAACGAGGAGAAAGCTTGAAACAAACAACAGAACCGAAACAGGAATCTGAAACCAAAACAAAAAAGAACATGGCAGATGAAAAAGAAACATCCCCAAAAGGAATAAAGGGGATCTCCATTGAGAAATTTAAAGGACAATGATCCAAAGTGAAACATTTCATCTACGCATTTGATGACACCTTCAATCTAGATGAGGAACAATTTACCACTGCCAAGAAGAAGATCAAATATGTCTTTCTACACTTAGGAGAAGAATTAGACAATTGGAAATCCAATATCTGAGAGGAATTGGACGAGGCCACCGCAGACAAAGGAAAGAAAAGCGAAGGAGGAGCAATGCTCTCTTGGGACAATTACAGAAGCTTCAAGAAACGATTTTTAGCCGATTGGGCCGAATCAGACACTGCAGCTAGAACCCTGAATGATCTAGATAAAGTCAAAGTGGGCGGAGATATTGATATCCCCACTTGCATTCAGAAATTCTGGTCGCTTATTCAACCCACTGGAATTACAGGGTTTATGGCACAGCAAATTTATTTCTGCAAAGAACTCCCAGCACCAGTCGCAGCAAAAATCATCGAAAACCCCGCAGTCATCAACATGGAAACAGCCTATGATGCTGTGGAGTGATTACACAACACTTGGGAGACCCTGAACTGGTCCTCTGGGTCAGGAAACATGGAGAGACATTTCAAATTCAACCAAAACTTGAGGAACTTGGCATCAGGATCAAAAGGAATTAATGCTGTAACTACTGGACATCTTTCAGATGCCCAAAAGGAGGAATATCAGAAAACTGGCAAGTGTTTCTGATGCGGAACTCAGGGACACATATCCAGGGATTGCCCAAACGAAGGGAATGCCCAGACAATGCCCTACAAACCATCTCCTCCTTAGAGTTGCACCATTAGAGCTATAGAGGAAACAACCTCAGAAGAATCAACCGCCCAACACATTAGGGTGCTATTGAAAGCACTCCCAGATGAAGAACAAGAGAATACCCTCCAGGAACTTGAAACACAGGGTTTTTAAGCAGGAGACACCAGAAAACGGTTGACGCCTCCCATAAAGTTGAACAGTTAGCACTCGATTCTGTAATCATACAATCCAATAATGACAAATGAATTTCTATCACTGTGCAAACAAACAATAAACCTGCTGAAATATCTGCCCTCATTGATTGTGGAGCAGAAGGAAACTTCATTGATGATGATGCGCTGTGCGGCAGGCAAACCCAAAAGAACCCAATCTCTTGGTGCTTGAGCACACCTTCAGTGATTGACCAAGGCAGTGTTCGAAGTGAATGGGAGGTAATGAAGGGGGGAATGACACGTGACCCATACGGGGGGGGGGGGCAAGTCCTAGGAGGTTCTCAGACTTGGCTGAAGATACCAAGGTGAGCAGGCACCTGGTTATGTGGTAAGTGTGGTGCGAGTGGTACTGAGTTACTTCGAAGGGGACAAAGAGGATCGAAGACTGATCAAATCTTGATGGTGTGGCAATGAGGACAAGTGTGGCTGATGAGGAAACACATCGAAAGCTATGTAAGATACTGGGGCAAGGGTCGAGACAAGGCGAGTGCAGACTGGGACAAGACAACACTAGGGACCTTGGAAAGACTTGGAGGTGGCCAAAACTTGAACCATGAACTCAGAGGGGAGGGAAGAAAGGTCAGGACTTCTCTGTCATTCGTCTAAGACATGTACATATATATACATCTTCTCAAAGCCCAACCAAAGCACAACAATGGGAATAGGTCCATGACAACAGAAACGAGCATGTGCACCAGGCACAAACTGGGAATACTTCTCCACCAACATCGCCAACGTTTGCAACACCCAACAAGCACTCCACAGATCCTTGGGTACCTCGGTCAATGTTGCCTGTAACTGGATAGTGGTGCACTGCAATGCCTTCATGGTTTCTAGGCTTTGTACTCATGACAGAGCAGGTCCTCAAGCTGGGGATGGCGTGTCAATTCCGCTGGAAGTCGCGCTACGTGCCAGGTCGAATAATATGGCATCAACTGATGTGCTGGAATGAGCCTCAAATGCAGCATGCCTTCTCGATTGATGACCACGTATTGTCCGAGGGTTTGTCTGACAATGACTTGTGGTCCTCCGGATGCTATCTCCTTTTCGGTAGCCTTCCTGCACTGCGACAGTGATAATCCTCCACACAACTTGACCGACAACAAATGTGGTGCTCCCTGCAGAGGCAAGCTCTTCTAATTGAACCAAGCTGTTGATTAATTTGAGGTGGAACCAGCTTCAACTGTATGGGTCCCTGGGTGCACGCAAGGCAGATGCCTCATCCGGGTCATGGAACATTGGCTCTAAGCCTCCTCGAGCACTGATCTGACACATCAACATGGTTCATCTCTCCTCTGTCACTGTCCTCAAGTCTACGAATTGTATTCCTATTGAGTCCAAGATGGATATACTGGCTTGCTCGGATGCTGGTAGCTGCAAGAAGGCTGCTCCTGGGGTGAACGAGATGAAGTTGTTGTGCGTTGGTGGTTCGACCAGGCTGGGAGGTACATCTATCATGGAAGAGTCTGGATCTACTGTCGGAGGTTCAGCGCGATCAGATATCCTTGATGCAAGTGACGAACGGGCTGGCGCCGAGAGTCATTTGATTAGGGTCAATGACTGTATGGTTGAGGGCATTCCATTCTGCATCAGTCAAGTCATAGATGCTTTGGATGGTTGGGCGTGAATGAGTCTGGGGCTATGGGGGGGTGATTGTCTTGTCCTTATGTCAGGTGAGGCACCAGGCACCCATTTTTGCCAAATTTGCAATGTGGTGGGGCCCTAGTGACTGAACTGAGGTCGTCACAATGTAGCCGGGTAGCGCGGAATGGGGACTGTCTAGGGCTGAAGATGTTTTGGGTATCCGCTAAGACCAAGGGGGCCAGATCGAAGACCTCGTCTGATCTCAAGCTTTGACCTTCATTTGGTGGGGTACTGCTGGCACTACGGACTTCAATTGTGAGCGGGATGCTTTGACTCGGCCCAAATGGCTTCCTCTGGAGCTGAATAGGACTAGTGCAGGTACTGGCGCATTCCAGGCATATCAACGAATGCATATCAAAAGATTGGCCAAAATAAGAATTAAAATAACCAATTAAAGTTAAAAACGCTGATGGAACTATTAACCAAAATGGCAACGCATCAAACTCATTTTACCTATTCTATCAATGGAAAATCACATGATAATTGGTTATGGATCACGAATGTTACGACTTTACGATTTTCTGGCGATTTTCCTATTATTTATCTATTTTCTCTGGGGCCTATGGACACATAGGTATACAATACTTATAGGCCCAACCCCTATGTCAAGGCGCCCATCGGTTAGGTCAGCGATTAGTCAGCCAGGCTGTGCTGATAAGAAGACAATAAGGATGGGGACACGGGCATCGCGGGAAGGAGTAGATAGTCGCCATGGTTTTGTTGCTGCGCGCGCATAGCCCTAGGGGCATGAGCTGCTTGCGCACAGACCATGGTTGGGGTATATAAGGTGTGTGTCGTAGGTAGGAGTCTCTAAGACTCTAGAATAGTTTCCTCTCACCCAGGTTACTACGCTATTGTGTCAATAGTCTCGTCTCAATTCTATCCTTCTCCTGAGGCTTGTGGTTGTGTGTGGGATTAGTCCTAACATAATCTAGAGTCTTTTCAACCACACCCTTCGTTGTTTGACACAGCGCCGAGCACGTCTTGCTCGTTGTCGCTCACAGCATTGAAGCGTTCCGTCAAATCTTATTCGTCTGACAAGGTGCTCGTTACACCACGAGACCGTCTTCAGCCTCGATATCGACATAGTCAACAACGTAGTCACGACTGACTGCGGGACCACTCTGTCTATAAAAAAGTTCTAAACGAGGTAGTCGCGTGCTGGGTTGTGGACCAGGCAGGGTCGCCCTGGGCAGCTACATTAGGATCTCGGAAAAGCGCAAGGAACGCGCGAAAGCAATCCATTGGGGTGCCGTATATCAAGGCATGATTCCATGTGTTGGAAGAATTTATGATCTGAGAGGAGGATGGCAATGATATCTGGGACTGGGGCAGCATCACAAAATGGTCCAAGAGGCACATACAATAAGCAAGTGCGTTGGGGAGGCAAAGGCTTCTTTTGCTGAAACAAGAAAAGAAAGAAGGTACATCATATATGGGTTTGACCTATCAATCAAGTGTGAAGGGGTGATGCAGATTTATCCAGTGTCCCTGTATGCACGAGTAAGCC
>JAEBUS010000050.1:213531-359978 GCA_023014475.1 Amanita pallidorosea
ACAAGAAGAGATTCCTTTAAGAACTTCTTGGCCTTGCTCAAATGCACCAGGAAATGGTAATGGACAAGGTGCATTTGTAGCTGTTGCTGGATCCTTCTGTGCTGGAAGAATGATGGTTTGGCGGCAACAGTAGCTGGATGACGCAGGATATTGGACATTGTGTAATCTTTAACACAAAATAACCTTTCAATAATCAAATCTCATGGAAATCAACTTACAAGGATGCAAGAAGATGCTGTAAAATAAATGTCACTTGGTGACTCATTGATAAATATCAGGACTACCCTTGGCGTGACGCCTTAGGCCCCAACAGAAGACTTAGAGAGAAGAGAAGATGAGGGTAGGAGGAAAACCCGAGAGAACTCAACTGAGGACTCTGGGTGCTACTTGCTCAGTTTATATACTACAAGGGTGGTCTGTGCACCACTCTAATAATAGTAGCTACACTGAGTAAGTATGAGTAAAAGAGATAACATAATCGGCCCCTGCTGCTGGTGCATTGGTAAGCCTGAGTCATAGTCCATGAGTCATCAGTCCGATAGTCCATAATCTAATCTAATCTTAGCGCTGACTAGATAAGATAGACGCCAACCTGACTAAGATGTTTGGCTACAGCTATTGTAAAATACAAGAAAAGAATAAAATGTCTTAGAGATTTTTGACCATTGAGAACAGGTCATGACAATAAATACCTTGTAGCGGGTGTTAAACAATTGCTGTGACTTGCACAGCAATCTTAGGAGAAATCCCTGAAACTTCTTCTGTTCAGTGTTGAGGTGACTCAAGTGACCACAGGGAGTGTGCCAAAGGTTCACACAATGGTTATGTATACTGCAAGTTTTGTTTGAAAGGTGCAGAATGGCCCATTGTTTTGAACACAGCACAAATTGCCTTGTCCTGAGTATGTTAAGAAAGTATTGAAATGACAAGAACATGATGAATCCACCATTGTGACAACTACATTGTCACACACAATGTTCTTATAATCTCCAGGTTTGCATCTAGTGCTATGGCTGCTGCCCAATGTGTTGCAAAAACGTGTTTTACAATCTTCATTAAGCCCTTGGAGATCCCAGCATCTTGACATGCCTGCTTGAGAATTGTGGATGCATGGTTTGACATTGTGAAAAAATTGATGGCTTTCTTTTAGAACGGCAATGAACTACAACAAGAGTTAGAACACAGCAGAGTTGGACACATAAGATATTTGACTACTCCTTTAAACTCTGGGATTGTTATTGATATCACCAATTGTCACATGGATATGATGGCAGCAGTCACTGATATTCAAAAATGGTTGGGACCTCTCATGTGCATCATGATGGCCAGCCTTTGTATTGCCACTGCTATCAGACACCATTGCCACAGGTCTTGTCAATTCCAACCTCATTTGCTGTCTGTTACAGTTCTTTTTCGTTTTGTCATTGTGTTTTTGGTGAACCATTTCATATCCATCTTTACTGTGCAGTGTCAGCCTGGATGTTATCTCCTTTTGTAGTTACCTTCATATTTCCTTTCTCACATAACTACAGCTTTATTCCTTTTACAATTCCTTTGTTCTCCAAATGTATATAAACTCCATGTACTGTAGAGTAACCTCAGTTCCAACTTAGATGAGTTTTGCTCTCAACTTGACTGATTTTGACGCTCTTCTTCTTCACCATTCTCAAGACCTTTGTCATCATTTGACTTAGCGTCTAGACTCTTTGTCCAGTGACTGGAGCGGACTGAACTCTGCTTGTCACTGTTGACTTAAACAAACTATGATGAGGGCATCATTGTTAGGATTGCAATCCTAGCCCTCAAATTTGGTTTTGCCTTACAGTCATCTGGGATGACTTCTATACATGTTATAACAGGCCTGGGGCATTATGGGACACTATGGGATGCCAATGGTTGAGTCAGCGCATGGGAGCGCTCACCAGAGGGCAAACGATGGTTGGAGGAACCATCCAATACTATATATGGAAGGACGGCCAGACTAGGAAGGTGGATTGCTACCTTTATGGCATCACACTTGGCATCAGTGCATCAGGAGGATCAGCACATCAAGCCATCACACATCAGACAAAGGCACAAGAACAGCATGCATGTCTATAAAGGATCGCAATGGAAATGCACAATGCTTGAGGCATTGCTCCTTATGGTCAGGGTCTAGAGCAGTCTGGAAGAGGTCTATGAGTGGAGTCAGAGCAGCCGCACCCATATGCGCTCATATGCACAGCAACTGCAGCAGCACCCAAAGCACATGCTCACCAAGAACAATAAGAGTGAGTCAGAGTGGGGAGTGCCAATGGGTCTGGGAGTCACAAGGGGTCCTCATAGAGTAGTATATAAGTAGGTACAATGTAGCTGGAGTCTCCCCAGACTTCAGATAGTTTACCTCCACCCCAATCTATCTCGTTCTCATCTCCTTTCTATCCTCTGGCCAGCAACAAGGCCTGTGGGCCCCCTAGGGGGATGTATGGGTTGTGCTTAGGGCGTGAGCTCATAACAATTGTCTGTAACACAAGTTGGAACTCAGGAACTGCTCAGTGCTTTGTCACTAGCCAGACATCATTGAGACCTGAACCTCCCAGACAAGACCCGCCGAACAACTCTGTTTGTTACAGGTAAAAGTACTACCTCGCAAGAAGAGAAGTCTATCCTTCTACAACAACAAAGGCTGGTACTATGTCTCAACCACTAGAAAAAGAACCAGCGAGTCCCAGACAGCCTCTTCGAAGGAGAATACAAGGAAGGAGACCCAACAAAGAAATTACCAGTGGAAACTTGGATCATTTGGCATAATGAAGAAAACGACTCCAATAAACAGTTTTTCTTCCACCAAATACTGAACCAGAAATCACTTGGTGCACACAATTCCGAGACACTGAGGATCTAGCAGATGAATGTCTTCTTTGCATTTGAAAAACCCACCCTCACTAGGTGGAACAAATACAGGGAAAGAGCAACAGATTGAACTAGATCTAGCCTTTGATGATGAACCAAAACGAGGGAAAGCTTGAAACAAACAAACAGAACCGAAACAGGAATCTGAAACCAAAACAAAAAAGAACATGGCAGATGAAAAAGAAACATCCCCAAAGGAATAAAGGGGATCTCCATTGAGAAATTTAAAGACAATGATCCAAAGTGAAACATTTCATCTACGCATTTGATGACACCTTCAATCTAGATGAGGAACAATTTACCACTGCCAAAGAAGAAGATCAATTATGTCTTTCTACACTTAGGAGAAGAATTAGACAATTGGAAATCCAATATCTGAGAGGAATTGGACGAGGCCACCGCAGACAAAGGAAAAAAAGCGAAGGAGGAGCAATGCTCTCTTGGGACAATTACAGAAGAGCTTCAAGAAACGATTTTTAGCCGATTGGGCCGAATCAGACACTGCAGCTAGAACCTGAATGATCTAGATAAAGTCAAAGTGGGCAGAGATATTGATATCCCCACTTGCATTCAGAAATTCGGTGGCTTATTCAACCCACTGGAATTACAGGGTTTATGGCACAGCAAATTTATTTCTGCAAAGAACTCCCAGCACCAGTCGCAGCAAAAATCATCGAAAACCCCGCAGTCATCAACATGGAAACAGCCTATGATGCTGTGGAGTGATTACACAACACTTGGGAGACCCTGAACTGGTCCTCTGGGTCAGGAAACATGGAGAGACTTTTCAAATTCAACCAAACTTGAGGAACTTGGCATCAGGATCAAAAGGAATTAATGCTGTAACTACTGGACATCTTTCAGATGCCCAAAAAGGAGGAATATCAGAAAACTGGCAAGTGTTTCTGATGCAGAACTCAGGGACACATATCCAGGGATTGCCCAAACGAAGGGAATGCCAGACAATGCCTACAACCATCTCCTCCTTAGAGTTGCACCATTAGAGCTATAGAGGAAACAACCTCAGAAGAATCAACCGCCCAACACATTAGGGTGCTATTGAAAGCACCCCAGATGAAGAACAAGAGAATACCCTCCAGGAACTTGAAACACAGGGTTTTAAGCAGGAGACACAGAAAAACGGTTGACGCCTCCCATAAAGTTGAACAGTTAGCACTCGATTCTGTAATCATACAATCCAATAATGACAAATGAATTTCTATCACTGTGCAAACAAACAAATAACCTGCTGAAATATCTGCCCTCATTGATTGTGGAGCAGAAGGAAACTTCATTGATGATGATGCGCTGTGCGGCAGGCAAACCCAAAAGAAACCCAATCTCTTGGTGCTTGAGCACACCTTCAGTGATTGACCAAGGCAGTGTTCGAAGTGAATGGGAGGTAATGAAGGGGGGAATGACACGTGACACATACGACGGGGGGGGGGCAAGTCCTAGGAGGTTCTCAGACTTGGCTGAAGATACCAAGGTGAGCAGGCACCTGGTTATGTGGTAAGTGTGGTGCGAGTGGTACTGAGTTACTTCGAAGGGGACAAAGAGGATCGAAGACTGATCAAATCTTGATGGTTGGCAATGAGGACAAGTGTGGCTGATGAGGAAACACATCGAAAGCTATGTAAGATACTGGGGCAAGGGTCGAGACAAGGCGAGTGCAGACTGGACAAGACAACACTAGGGACCTTGGAAAGACTTGGAGGTGGCAAAACTTGAACCATGAACTCAGAGGGGGGGAAGAAAGGTCAGGACTTCTCTGTCATTCGTCTAAGACATGTACATATAAATACATCTTCTCAAAGCCCAACAAAGCACAACAATGGGAATAGGTCCATGACAACAGAAACGAGCATGTGCACCAGGCACAAACTGGGAATACTTCTCCACCAACATCGCCAACGTTTGCAACACCCAACAAGCACTCCACAGATCCTTGGGTACCTCGGTCAATGTTGCCTGTAACTGGATAGTGGTGCACTGCAATGCCTTCATGGTTTCTAGCTTTGTACTCATGACAGAGCAGGTCTCCAAGCTGGGGATGGCGTGTCAATTCCGCTGGAAGTCGCGCTACGTGCCAGGTCGAATAATATGGCATCAACTGATGTGCTGGAATGAGCCTCAAATGCAGCATGCCTTCTCGATTGATGACCACGTATTGTCCGAGGGTTGTCTGACAATGACTTGTGGTCCTCCGGATGCTATCTCCCTTTGGTAGCCTTCCTGCACTGCGACAGTGATAATCCTCCACACAACTTGACGACAACAAATGTGGTGCTCCCTGCAGAGGCAAGCTCTTCTAATTGAACCAAGCTGTTGATTAATTTGAGGTGAAACCAGCTTCAACTGTATGGGTCCTCGGGTGCACGCAAGGCAGATGCCTCATCCGGGTCATGGAACATTGGCTCTAAGCCTCTCGAGCACTGATCTGACACATCAACATGGTTCATCTCTCCTCTGTCACTGTCCTCAAGTCTACGAATTGTATTCCTATTGAGTCCAAGATGGATATACTGGCTTGCTCGGATGCTGGTAGCTGCAAGAAGGCTGCTCCTGGGGTGAACGAGATGAATGTTGTGCGTTGGGGTTCGACCAGGCTGGGAGGTACATCTATCATGGAAGAGTCTGGATCTACTGTCGGAGGTTCAGCGCGATCAGATTCTCCTTGATGCAAGTGACGAACGGGCTGCGCCGAGAGTCATTTGATTAGGGTCAATGACTGTATGGTTGAGGGAATTCCATTCTGCATCAGTCAAGTCATAGATGCTTTGGATGGTTGGGCGTGAATGAGTCTGGGGCTATGGGGGGGTGATTGTCTTGTCCTTATGTCAGGTGAGGCACCAGGCACCCATTTTTGCCAAATTTGCAATGTGGTGGGGCCCTAGTGACTGAACTGAGGTCGTCACAATGTAGCCGGGTAGCGCGGAATGGGGACTGTCTAGGGGCTGAAGATGTTTTGGGTATCCGCTAAGACCAAGGGGGCCAGATCGAAGACCTCGTCTGATCTCAAGCTTTGACCTTCATTTGGTGGGGTACTGCTGGCACTACGGACTTCAATTGTGAGCGGGATGCTTTGACTCGGCCAAATGGCTTCCTCTGGAGCTGAATAGGACTAGCGCAGGTACTGGCGCATTCCAGGCATATCAACGAATGCATATCAAAAGATTGGCCAAAAGAAGAATTAAAATAACAATTAAAGTTAAAAACGCTGATGGAACTATTAACCAAAATGGCAACGCATCAAACTCATTTTACCTATTCTATCAATGAAAATCACATGATAATTGGTTATGGTCACGAATGTTACGACTTTACGATTTTCTGGCGATTTCCCTATATTTTTTATCTATTTCTCTGGGCCTATGGACACATAGGTATACAATACTTATAGGCGCCAACCCCTATGTCAAGGCGCCCATCGGTTAGGTCAGCGATTAGTCAGCAGGGGCTGTGCTGATAAGAAGACAATAAGGACCGGATGGGGACACGGGCATCGCGGGAAGGAGTAGATAGTCGCCATGGTTTTGTTGCTGCGCGCGCATAGCCCTAGGGGCATGAGGCTGCTGCGCACAGACCATGGTTGGGTTATAAGGTGGTGTGTCGTAGGTAGGAGTCTCTAAGACTCTAGATAGTTTCCTCTCACCCAGGTTACTACGCTATTGTGTCAATAGTCTCCGTCTCAATTCTATCCTTCTCCTGAGGCTTGTGGTTGTGTGTGGGATTAGTCCTAACATAATCTAGAGTCTTTCAACCACACCCTTCGTTGTTTGACACAGCGCGAGCACGTCTTGCTCGTTGTCGCTCACAGCATTGAAGCGTTCCGTCAAATCTTATTCGTCTGACAAGGTGCTCGTTACACCACGAGACCGTCTTCAGCCCGATATGACATAGTCAACACGTAGTCACGACTGACTGGCGGACCACTCTGTCTATAAAAAAGTTCTAAACGAGAGTAGTCGCGTGCTGGGTTGTGGACCAGGCAGGGTCGCCCTGGGCAGCTACATTAGGACTTCGGAAAAGCGCAAGGAACGCGCGAAAGCAATCCATTGGGGTGCCGTATATCAAGGCATACAGCTGTGTACCTTGGGTGCCTAATATCAAGCATACAGTCTGTAGACACCAATCACGTATGGATCTTTTGATCTGAGCACGAGGACACTAGAGTGAAGCGCCGGTACCCACCTCTTTGGGTCAGTTGGTGGATTTAAATTGAACATTCGACGTGCGGGTGCGTTATTGACCACATTGGACAGTGACTGTATTAGGAAGTACAGTTACGGAAGAACAGGCGACATCTCCCTACTTGGGACGTCAATATTGTTTTTGGAACAATTTGGATCTGGGATCCGAAGCTATGGATATGAGCTTCAATTACATATTGCCAAGGGCAGCATGTCCTTGATGGAGGTCGGACACGCCTTTGATCTAGAATGGGCGACGGTGCCCTATGCCCAACAAGACCGAGTCGGCCAAGCCGGTCGACTACCGACAAAATGATGCGCACTTTCGCGCGTGGTACTACTGGCGCAAGGAGCAGCGCCGTCTAGAAAAGCTCAGGCTGCGCAGAGCAGCATACGAACGACAAGGTGCTCGAGGAGGTGGCCTTCTGAGAGCAGGAAGAAGCATGGGAGATTCTCATGCAGGAAAAGCGCGAAGCGCTACGGCAAAAAAGGAAGTTCCAACAGATGGACAAGAACTGGAAGCGATAGGCGAGTGCTTGAGCAGGTGCTTGAGCAGCTTGTCGATCAACCGGATGTCAGGGAGGCGGTCTTTGATTCCCCTTCCAACTGTTGCTATTACTCCAAGGGTTTAACGTATTCCCCTGAAACACGATGGCTTGGTTCTGACGGCCAAGGAACGGAACAAAAAATGGAGAAGGGTCCATCAAGCTCATCTCCGGCTACGGAGCCCAACTCCTTGGAAGGTCACACAGGGCCGACAATGACGGAGTTATGCTCCCGGAATGGGAGGACTTCATGGACCTGCATCTAGCGGATTGGAGAATCCGGACCAAGCAGGAATACATGGAGCATTGGGTAGAAACCAGGAACAGGTCGTGTTGCCTGGGGTCCCGACGAACGAGGATCGTCTATCTCAACCCGGTTCTGTACTTGATCACAGGATCAACTCCTCCTAGGACTTCGAAACAGTCTACACCACCGCCAGTACCACCAAAAATTCCCATGTATGCCGAGGCCATCAAAGCCAAGAAGGAAGAATTTAACGCAATCATGCGGACTAGAGGCAGTGACTGGAACTGGCATGATGGGCCAGTGACAACAGCGGAGGACTGGATGATTGAAGCAGGGCCTAGCAATTTGCACAAGGCTCAGAAAAAGCGAGAGATAGACCACTGGTGTTGGACTGTAGCCAAAGAAATAGAACATGCATATCTGTACCCTGTAACTTGTGTCAATGACAAGGTGTTACACCCGGATATCCTGGGTTATTGCTATTTGGTGATGTTCCAGAAACAATACTGGAACAGGTTTGAGTGGCTGGCATACCCGCAGATTCAAGAAGTCTTCCAGTTGATCATCACATGAGAGAATCTAAGGCTAACATCAGAGCCCGAAAACTTATGGGCAGGCCAGATGCATTCATGTAGAACGTGTCAGTCAGGGACTCAACGTGTGGACACAAATGGAAGACTGGATTCTGAAAGGGTATGGGCGATACCACATTGGCGCACTCCAATGGACGGTACAAATGGCCACTGGGTTAAGGGATTTTCTGATCAGCTATATGCAAGTGATGCTGCATCCATTACCACCGCAGATTCCCCTTACCGGGACAAATCAGGATGATGTAGCTAACAGGCAGCAGCAGATTGAAGATATGGAGGAAGCCCAAATGGCAACCATTAATGGTTTTGGGCAACTTCTGACTAATGTCCTGGATGAGTGGCAACGCATGCATCCTTGCCCATCACCGGCTCCACTGACAAAAGCCGAAATGCCAGATCACTTTGAGGGAGACCCAAGCCAAGTTGATAATTGGCTGCGCGCTATGGAGGTCTATTTCACGTTGGCATGGGAGACGACAGTCCGGCGGCGCATAGTAATCTGCTTGTACTGTACCCGAAAAGGAAAGGGCAATGGTGCTGGGAATGGGCTGGAGTAAAGCTCCAGGAAATCCAAAAGGCAGATGAGGAATATGAAGGAAAGCATGCACGTGCCCCTACATGATATCCCTTGGATTTGACATGGGCAGAAGTAAACAATGGGCATTGAGCTCCCTTACAACCTGAGGATCAACCATTGCAATGGACGCGCCCACCCAACACTGCAAAATATCCATGGACGACATGGGCTGATTTTAAAACCAAAATGCATGAATTCTTCATGTCTACAGAAACTAAACAGCATGCAATGGAAGACTTGATGAAATTGGAACAGCAAAATACTCCTATCAAGGATTATATCATCAAGTTCAATGCACTGTCACCATTGGTGGGATGGGGTGAAAATGCTCTTAAAGACCATTTCCTGAATAGAATCAATCCGGCACTGGGAGCGGAATTGATCAGACATGGAAATCTAACAGAGGACGCATCCCTGAAGAAAATCCAGGATCGAGCTGTGCAACTAGCACGAGTTTACCGCAGAGCAAAGGAAGCTTATGGTGAGAAGAAAAGCTGTAATGAATATAAAGAGACACCAGTGGCCAAAGAAACCAAGGCACCAATACAACATTGTTAGGATTGCAATCCTAGCCCCTCAATTTTGGTTTACCTTACAGTCATCTGGGATGACTTCTATACATGTTATAACAGGCCTGGGGCCTTATGGGACACTATGGGATACCAACGGTTGAGTCAGCGCATGGGAGTGCTCACCAGAGGCAAGACGATGGTTGGAAGAACCAGCCAATACTATATACGGAAGGACAGCCGGACTAGGAAGGTGGATCGCCACCTTGATGGCATCACACTCCGCATCAGTGCATCAGGAGGATCAGCGCATCAAGCCATCACGCATCAGACAAAGGCGCAAGACAGCGCGCATGTCTATAAAGGATCACGATGGGAACGCACAATGCCTTGAGGCATTGCTCCTTATGGTCAGGGTCTAGAGCAGTCCAGAAGAGGTCTATGAGTGGAGTCAGAGTGGCCGCGCCCATATGCGCTCATATGCGCAGCAACTGCGGCAGCGCCCAAGCACATGCTCACCAAGAACAATAGGAGTGAGTCAGAGTGGGGAGTGCCGGTGGGTCTAGGAGTTGCAAGGGGTCCTCATAGAGTAGTATATAAGTAGTACATTGTAGCTGGAGTCTCCCCAGACTTCAGATAGTTTACCTCTACCCCAATCTATCTCTGTTCCGTCTCCTTTCTATCCTCTGGCCAGCGACGAGGCCTGTGGGCCCCCTAGGGGGATTGTAGGGTTGTGCTTAGGGGCGTGAGCTCATAACATAATCTGAAGTCTCTATTACCACACTCCTCGTCATCGTCATCGACAGCGTTGAGCACACCTTGCTCATCATCGCCCGCGACGTCGACAAAATTCATCAAAAATATTCGTCTGACCTCATACACACTCTGTTGGTGTGGCTATGAGCAGCCTCGAGGATCGCCTTCGACTCCACCAGCAGATAGACTCGCTTAACCGTTGTTAAGTGACTACTACCATTATGGTTACTGGCAACAAAACTGTATTAGACGAGAACTAGGGCGCACTGTAGTCGACCAGGCAGGGTCTTACAGGCACTAGTACTAGTACAGCGGAAAAGGCGGTGGAACTGTTGAAGACAACCCTTTGGCATGCCGTGTATCAAGGCATACAGTCTAGAGATACCAATTACGTATCGGATCTATTGATCTGAGCACGAGGACACTCTAGTGAAGCGCGGGCACCATGTCATTGGGTCAGTTGATGGAATTAAATCGAAGATCCAAGTGTGGGTGCGTTATTGACCACATTGGAGTGTGTCCACATATGGAATTGTGGATACCGATGAAAAGGCGACGCCCCTCCTTCCTTAGGGGGGTATGATTGATCTTACAAAGGCCGTGAGGAAGAGGTTAATCGCTGGTGGAGTGCCCAGGATTAATTGAAGAAAGTATCAATGGCGGATGCCGACCGCCTTACCAAATGGGTAGTTCATATCACCACACTCGTTATGGAAAGATGGAGGCCATAAAGAACATCACCACGTGATAGTCAATCGCAGATGCAGAAGCCAACTGCAGTATCAAATCAGGCATACGCCATCAGTCAGGAAGAGATGACCCTGAGACAAGAAGTCATCAACAGGGTTGCGCGATGATCAGGAGCGCAACAATCTAAAAATGGAATGGAACGGCAGCGCCAGATAAAGACTCCAACAGGAATGGTCTAGCCAAATAGTTATTGGACGGCAGGATGCATTCGGAATGTGGGCGCCCATCTATATAAAAGACCACAAAAGGAAGCGGTCCATGGATTAGGATTGCACAAGTGTCGTTAGGGCGCGACGTTAAATAAGGTCTCTACTAGGCTATGCAAGGGATTTCTAGATGGTTTCCTCGATCAGGGATCAGGTCTATTGAATCATGCGAACAGCCACCCAGTAAGGCGCTGGGATATCAAAAGCAGGTTATCGGTTATCACTCCATCAACGAAGGACAAACGATGGATTTCCTTTTTCTCAATCAACAAGTCTGGCATGCCTTGCTGGATTTTGTTTAGTCTATGAGCCGGACATCTCATTAAAAGGTCTAGCCGGAAATGTAGGAGCCAGAAAGACCTCTAGGGAATAGTGGACGCCATGGGAAAGATCACTAATGCAGGATCGACTGCATTGAAAAGATTAAACGATGCAGAGAATATTTGGGGACCAACTAGATCACTTGGCACAAATACAGAGATAGACGGCTGATTGTGAAATCGGCAAAATATTTGGAAACTAAGGATGGGAGCAGGACAATGCTCTCTTTGCACGACGTTATACCCGGATGATTTAATCAGAAGGATTACAAGTAACAAGGGATGACATTCAATGTATCCAGTTAAAATCCAAAGGAGTACGGAAGGGTGGAAACCAACCACTGTAAAAGAATGTGTGAAATGCCAGTAAAGCGCTGGATTAACAAAAGCACCGTCAATACCAGAAGTTTACAGAATCACAAGCAGTGATACTCCCTTTGGAGAGGGATGTGGAAATAATCTGGAAGCAGTAGCAGTCTGCTTGAAATAAAATGCTGTTTCAATGGGATCTCAAGTCCACTTAGGTTCGGACTTTTTGGGATGAATACATGGGCATTATAGAGACCTATGGAACGGATCACTGGAGCTATACAGGAATTTAGCTTAGGGGCAGCCTGAGGAAGGGTTGTTCTACATGTCAAGTAGTCGGCAGGTCTAGTCGACGATGCAGAAGGATGGCAACCTTGCAGGAAAAATGCCATATGAAGTCAGAAAAAGGGGAAATTTTTTTCCACCACTATGTTATTCCCCACACCTGGTTTGGGAGGTTACTTGGCTGCTTGCCTTGGAATGGCTGCACTCCCAAGCAACCTCGGGATTTCTCGGGATGAGAAATCTTGAGGAAGGGGTAAAGGAGGTGAAAAGGAGATCCAAGGAATGGAGACAACACGAAGGGTTCCCGCAGTGTGTGAACGAATTGTGAGACACACAAGGGAATCCGGAGTGCTTGTGGAATGACAAAGGATATCCGTCATGCCTCTAGAATACGGCCTGAAGGACAAATTAAAATTTTTGGGCAAATTCACTTTTCTGGACGGAATGCCCCAGTAAGGCGCTGGGTTATCAAAAGCATGGAAAAGTCTATGACATGGGAGCCTAAAGCATAGGCACTTAGGAGGGATCAAAGGCCAAGATTGTAACGCGCAGTAAGCCAAGGGTTAAATCATTATTGGGAGGATCAGGAATTTGTCAACGTTATATGACGTCCAGTAGAGGGCTGGAGTATCAAAACTCAAACAAGCGAACTTGGTGGACGACCAGGAATCTTTAAAATTCAATATGGGTTCTTTTAGAAAATCAGGAACAGCAACTGCGGTGGTGGGACTTAGCCACGCATTGGTTTCTCGGGACGAGAAACCTTAAAGGGAGGGTAATGTTAGGATCGCAATCCTAGCCCCTCAATTTTGGTTTACCTTACAGTCATCTGGGATGACTTCTATACATGTTATAACAGGCCTGGGGCCTTATGGGACACTATGGATACCAACGGTTGAGTCAGCGCATGGGAGCACTCACCAGAGGGCAAGACGATGGTTGGAAGAACCAGCCAATACTATATACGGAAGGACAGCCGGACTAGGAAGGTGGATCGCCACCTTGATGGCATCACACTCGGCATCAGTGCATCAGGAGGATCAGCACATCAAGCCATCACGCATCAGACAAAGGCGCAAGACAGCGTGCATGTCTATAAAGGATCGCGATGGGAACGCACAATGCCTTGAGGCATTGCTCCTTATGGTCAGGGTCTAGAGCAGTCCAGAAGAGGTCTATGAGTGGAGTCAGAGTGGCCGCGCCCATATGCGCTCATATGCACAGCAACTGCGGCAGCGCCCAAGCACATGCTCACCAAGAACAATAGGAGTGAGTCAGAGTGGGGAGTGCCGGTGGGTCTAGGAGTTGCAAGGGGTCCTCATAGAGTAGTATATAAGTAGGTACATTGTAGCTGGAGTCTCCCCAGACTTCAGATAGTTTACCTCTACCCCAATCTATCTCTGTTCTGTCTCCTTTCTATCCTCTGGCCAGCAACGAGGCCTGTGGGCCCCCTAGGGGGGATTGTAGGGTTGTGCTTAGGGGCGTGAGCTCATAACAAACATAGCATGCCAACTATGTCTACGTCCAGTAGAGATCCTAATGCCATGGATGTAGATAAAGCGAAATGACAAACAGGGGCATGCTACAACTGTGGCAAAGAAGGACACTTTGCCAGAGATTGTCTGGAACCAAAGAGGTTTAATAGAAAAGAAAAAGGGAATGGCCATATTCAGGAATTGAAAGTGGAAGAGCTCACGGAGGAGCAATGGAAAGAGTACGGCAAGGAGAAGGGTTTTGGCGACAGCCAGTAGGCAAGCACTCCGCACTGCTGGTTGATAGAGTTTCAATCTCGGACATGGATTCTTGTATTAGTATACCAGAATTATTATATGAGTGTTCATCATATGTCCACTGAATTCAAAACCTAAGTGTGAGCACAAAACCCAGAATAAAAACATAGTCACCTGCATGGGTGTTGAGAAGAATTTGGCAGCAAGACAAAGGCACTGCGGTGAAATGTCTAAAAGGATGGGTTCACAATAAGTGGCTAAACAAAGCCACGGAGGATTTGGTTAATGAATTAAACCAACAATCTGAGGTGGAGGCTTTGTGGAACCTTAAGGCAGAGTGTTGTAAAAGCTATGGGACGACAGGAAATGAATCTTAAGGGAACCATCACCACTATGGACACTGGGGCTCAGATTAATGTCATTGCATTAGTAGATTCTGGGTGCACAGGATCATGTGTCAGTATGGAGTTTGTAGAATGACATAAACTCAATAAACGAAAACTGCTCCGACCCATGCCGGTGTATAACGCAGACGGGACAAGGAACGCCCTAGGAAGTCTGGAGCATATGGTTCAGTTCAAGTTACAAATAGGGAGCCACAAGGAAATCATTGAATGTGGGGTTGCCAGACTAGGAAAAACCGACATCTTCTTGGGACATGACTGGTTGCAACATCATAATCCGGTGATGGACTGGAAAAAACAGGAAGTGCGTTTTACCAGGTGCCCAGGAACATGCTGGGATTGGTCCCATGTTGACAATCCAGAGGATGAAGTGAATCCTATGAAACCTTTGGAAGGTGAAAAACTTTTGGCCATTCACATTGGGGAAGCAGAGTTCAAGCTGCGGTCGGTAGCAACAGATATAGCTGCCAAGGAAGCCAGTGAGTCAAAGAAATGTTCTTTGGAAGAAGTAGTTCCTGAACACTATTTAGGGCATCGAAAAGTATTCGAAAAGGAAACGTTTGATGAACTGCCACCAAGGCGCCCTTGGGATCATGCAATTGAGTTAATACCAGGATCTAAATCAGTGGATTGTAAAATTTATCCACTCAGCCGAGACAAACAAGCCCAATTGGATGAATTTTTGAAGGAAAACCTGGAATCAGGTCGTATCCAACCAAGCAAGTCTCCCATGGCATCTCCGTTCTTCTTTGTTAAAAAGAAGGACGGGAAACTGCGACCAGTCCAGGATTACCGCTGTCTTAATGAGATGATGATAAAAAATCGGTACCCATTACCACTCATTGGTGAACTGGTCGACAAGTTGTCACAGGCTAAGGTCTTTTCCAAAATGGATATTCGTTGGGGATATAACAATGTCCGTATCAAGGAAGGCGATGAATGGAAAGCCGCCTTCAGAACAAATTGAGGACTGTTCAAACCATTGGTCATGTTCTTTGGATTAACAAATTCCCTGGCAACCTTTCAAACTATGATGAATGACATCTTTTGCCAGGAAATTGCCGAAGGATGGGTTGTCATTTATATGGACAACATTTTGGTCTTTTCAAAATCTCAGGAGGAACATACCAAGCACGTAAATCGTATTTTGGCAAAATTGGAGAACCACAAGTTATCCCTCAAGCCAGAAAAATGCTGGTTTGACCAGCCACAAATTGATTTTCTGGGCTTGGTGATTAGTACAGATTCCATCAGAATGGAGAAGGGCAAGGTTGATGCCATTGCATCCTGGCCGGAACCAACTTGCAAAAAGGAGTTACAGCAGTTTTTGGGCTTCATCAACTTCTATCGGCGTTTTGTGCAGGGTTTTGCTCAGGTAGCAAAACCTTTGACTAAGTTGACAGGCAAAATTGATTGGTTGTGGACGGAAATCCAATCTGAGGCCTTTCAGGGACTGAAAGACCTTGTGGCGAGGGAGGTTGTCCTCAAAATTCCTGATGACGAGGGACAATTTTGAGTTGAAGTGGATGCTTCGGACTTTGCTATTGGGGGAATTTTGTCACAACAAGGGAAGGACCAACTCTGGCGGCCGGTAGCATTCATTTCAAAGGCACTAAATGACGCTGAACGCAACTATGAGATCTATGACAAAGAAATGCTAGCAGTTATGCATGCATTTTACGAGTGGTCTCATTATCTCAAGGGTGCCAAGGAGATAGTGGAGGTCCTGATGGATCATCAAAATTTGACATACTTCTGAATGTTGAGCAGCAATCATATGTCCATCAGACATAGTTTGTCTCAGTGGTCATCACTGTTATGAACAATGAGCTCATATGTCCGTCAGACATAGAGTCATATGTCCATGATGACAAGAGTATTGTATCACTGTCATAGACAGTGACCAGACACCTCTCCAGGTGTTTTGAGTATTGTATCACTGTCAGAGACAGTGACCAGAGACCTCTCCAGGTCTTACTCTCATAGAGAGGAGATACTCACATGCTGGTAGGCAGGAAAGAGCAACTGAACGTATATTGGATATCTACAGGTCTTATATACACTTTTAGTGTATGTACATATTTGTGTAATGGACTTGTAATCTAATATACGTAAATAGAAGAAATAAAAGAAATATAAATACCCTCTAAGGGTCAAACCGGTGATAGCCGTGTTGAAGGCTATACTTAGGGGTATTTGGGATGAAGATCGTTCAACACCCCCCCATAATCTGTACAGTCATGTACTGATTAGTAAAGATCTTCTCACAGGCCTGCAAGAAGAGGTGCGTATATTCTTTCAAAAATCTTCGAAAGAAATATGGCCAGAGATTCCCTCACGTCTCCATCTTTCCTTTAGTTGCCAAGCCCAAAAAGCTTTGGGAGGAAATTTCCAAGGATCTCGTCCTTGAAGGGCTTGGTCCATCCATATGGCAACAGCCGGAGTGTATGTGATTCAAGGCTGTGGTTTCTTAGGCGGTGGAGGTGGGGGTTCCTCAAAATGGCAGCGAGACGACCGCTTGCATTCGTGTCCAACATTGGAGTGTCCTCCAATTGTTAGAATAGGTTGTTGTTTTTTACTGCGGGGTTTCCTATCTTTGCCCATAATGATAAAGTTGTTTGACGTTCTTTAATCAACTGGAGTAATATCTACAGTGATAGGCTGGTCTCTTTATTGCAGTAAAATGAAGCAGTTTAAGGCCCTACTCCAGGGCCATCAGTAATCAATTTAATGATTCTGATAAACCTAACATTGGTGTGAATTTTTCGAATAATATTCGACCAAGATTGTTAGTCAGAATATCAGCAGGATTTTCAGATCCTGGAATGAATCGTAATTCTATCTCTTTCTTTTTATGAGTTTCACATAAAATGATATTTAATATCAATGTGTTTTGAACGTTTTCAGTAACAGGGTTGTTTGCAATGAATAGAGATCCCATATTATCGCCATAAATAGGCACAATTGTTATTGTCATGACCTGTTCTCAACGGTCAAAATCTCTAAGACATTTTTATTCTTTTTCTTGTATTTTACAATAGCCATAGCCAAACATCTTAGTCAGGTTGGCGTCTATCTTATCTAGTCAGCGCTAAGATTAGATTAGATTAGATAACGATTAGATTAGATTACGGACTACCGGACCGATGACTCATGAACTATGACTCAGGCTTACCAATGCGCAGCAACGGGGGCCGATTATGTTATATCTTTTACTCATACTTACTCAGCGTAGCTACTATTATTAGAGTGGTGCACAGACCACCCTTGTAGTATATAAACTGAGCAAAGTAGCACCCAGAGTCCTCAGTCGAGTTCTCTCGGGTTTCATCCCTACCTTCATTTCCTCTACTCCTAAGTCTATTGTTGGGGCCCTAAGCCGTCACGGCGAAGGTAGTCCTGATAGTAGAACTCGACTGATCACATCTCCTTACTGCCCCAACGCTTGTAACTAGAGCATCACGCTCGAACCCGGATCCCAGGGTAAAGGGAATCTTTGATATCAGGGGGCTCCTATACTCTTCCGCAGAGTCTAAAGCGTGATTTGTTGTCGGACAATAAAACCGTCACCCTTGGTTCTTTAGAGCATCCATAAAAGCTCTATCTTACGTTCCGGTCTACGCAAACCGAAGAACCTAACCCAGTTGATAGGGTTACCTGTGCACAGGATACCAGTGCCGGAGTAGTGACACGTTACGTCACTCGCATCGTAGGACCAGCCTCACCAGCCCCTGCGCACGTTAAATTGCCCTGGTCTAGGCCTCTGAAGGCTATACACGTACATACTTAATTACATCGTTTCGTAATCCTCGGAAGTAGCCGTCGCTTGACCACGCGCTTCTGAGAAGGCCGTACCTATTAGGGGTATAGTGCTAACTGGACAACCGTTCGATCCAGTTTAGTGTAATCAATTCATAAAAGTCAAATACCGTACCATACCGTTTACGTACTAGCACTGCAGGGAGGGTTGTGGACCCTGAGTGCATTCCCAAATAAGTGACAGGCCAAGACCTCCCTCACTTCTTACGTAACGGAGAACTACGAAGTACGAGATCTTCTTAGATCGCACGGGCTTACAGATAGGGAAATCGATAACTTCTGGATAGAAGTATTCGGTGTACCACTGGACGGTCTAGAAGACTTTGATATTGATTACAACCCTTTTGGCCAGACCCTTTTGACGATAACGATCCCGTCCCTGCATTACATACACCAACCGAGTCATCTGACTCCACACCTCGATCACCGAGGTACAACATCAGTGGGAACCTGCCCATTTCAAATCCTTGTCCCTAACCCCGCAACCCTTAATATCCAAAGCCTATTTCACTCCAACGCTCAATACATCGGAGAAGTAGCGCCACCGTTCTCACCACCGCCACCATCATTCAGATCTCCATCGGTATCACAACCGTCGAGATCCCTATCCCCATTTACACCACCCCCTCGCTACATCAACATGTTGGATCAAGGAGAAGAAGATCTGACATCTGCGCAGTTGTTACAACTGCTGAATAATCAAAATAACACCATTCAGCAGCTACAAGCACAGCTCCTAGTGCTTCAAAACAACAATGCCGCTGCGGCACAACAAGCAGCAATACCACCGGCTGCCCTGGCCCCAATCATCAACATACCGGAAGGGACGGTATTCAATATTCCCACACCAGCAGGAGGGAACGGCTCGTCAAAAGTAGACGTAGCCAAACCACCGGTGTTCTCTGGCAAGATGTCGGAGGTCACAAATTTCATAAATGGATGCCGGCTGTACATACAGCTGAAGATGGCAAGCGCCGAAGGAGAGGACAAAATCCTCTTAGTGTTGTCATATATGTCGGAAGGATTCGCGGTAGATTGGCGAGACAATCTATTGGAGTTAATTGCCGATGAAGATGATATTGTTCCGGACACAGTGGAACAATTATATAGGCAAATACGTAGGGACTTCGGTGACACAGACGAACAGTCATCGAAAATATCGGAGTTGCGCACGATGTCACAGGGCGCACACACGTGTGAAGAACACGTGCAAAAGTTTAAAAAGGTTGCACGAGGAACAGGGTACCAGGGAAGGGCCCTAGTTGAAGAATTTAAAAGGAGTTTGAATGCCGGTCTCCGAAAAAGGATAATGGAGGCTGATGATGAGGTACCGGAAACCATCGACGAATGGTACCAAAGATCGGTTCGTCTCGACCGACAATGGAGACAAGCAAAAGCCGAAGAACAGTATTATTCTTCGAGGAACAGTAACTCCGCTAAGAGGAGTGAAGGGACCAAAGGCCCAGATACGGCGAAGCCGGTAGGAACTGGTCAGCCTAAACCCCGATGGAGATTCAATACAGCATCGGGATCAGCGAGCCAGAACCGATCGGGAGCTGGGCCCTCCTCGAATAATAATGCAGCAACACGGCCTCAAGATCAAATGCGATGGACGTGGATCGAACTCAGCGGCTGCCAATGCGCTGCTACAAATGTGGAAGGATCGGCCACATAGCAAGGAATTGCCGATCAGGTTTGGACATCGAACCATGTCCTTCGAAGAAATGAAGGAATACTTCGCAAAAAGGCGAAGCTTTAAAAGAGGAAGAGAGTCAGTAAGTCCCGTACTGAACTCTCTTAATAGGTATTCTGTATTAGGTAAGGAAGACGGACTGGTAGGTACGGAGGACTCGGAGACTTCAACAGTCTCTGAGACCACCCCGCAGGAAGCGGTCTCTAGTGCCAAAGCACAGGAGCGCGGCAGGGCGGATAAACCTGTGCTTGATTCTTCCTTATCAGGTAAAAGAATACTCAAAAAGGGACAAAAAGAGTTTCTCGTTCGTTCTATTGGTCAAAAGGACGAGATACTAATGGAAATAGGTCTAGAAACTCTAGACACACATGACCAAACAACAGAAACAGCGTTGCTCGATTCGGGAGCAACAGGTTTGTTTATGAACGCCAATTTGCTAACGAAAAAGGCTATAAACTCTTTAGATCGACCGATTCAAGTTAGAAACGTAGATGGATCTAACAATGAAGGTGGTATGATCACTCATGAAGTAGATCTGCTCATGAGCTACAAGGACATCAAGAACGAGCCACATTTGAAATATGCAAATTAGGCAAAACAAACGTAATCATAGGATCTACATGGTTACGGCAACACAATCTGGATGTCAACTGGATCACCGGTAAAATAGAGTTGACAAGATGCCCACGATCATGTGGACATAAACAAAGGGAATGGACGAAGGAGAGACAAAAACGGACAAAACAGGCGGAACATTGGGAAACCAATATGTACGTCTGGGAAAAAGAGCGGGAGTTAGACTTTGCCTACTGGTTAGAGCAAAAGGAGAAGGAAGAACAGAATTTGGATTTCCTGGATCAATGGAAACACCCGAAATTCTATAAGGAAGGAGAAAAATACGAATTTCTCCCATCTGGCATCAAATCGGACGATCCAAAATGGATTAGGGATTGAAAAAACAGAACCGAAAAGATCTGGTACCACCGCAGTATCACAAGTACTTACACTTGTTTCGAAAAACTGCGTCAGAAAGAATGCCAGTTAGGAAACCATGGGATCATGCTATTGATCTCAAACAAGGTTACCAACCCAGAAAAGGAAAGGTGTATCCTTTATCACCAGATGAACTCGGAGAAGTTCGAGATTTCGTTGATGATCAATTAAAAAGGGTACATTAGACCTTCGAAATCACCGCAAACATTGCCGGTGTTCTTTGTAAAGAAAAAAGATGGAAAAAAGAGAATGGTACAGGATTACCGTTACCTAAATGAATGGACGGTTAAAAATAACTATCCATTACCGTTGATATCGGAGCTCGTAGATCGAGCAGGACAAGCCAAACACTTCACCAGGTTGGACCTTAGGTGGGGTTATCATAACGTACGGATCAAGGAAGGAGACAAATGGAAGGCTGCCTTTACTACACCCGAAGGTTCTTTTGAACCGGTAGTAATGTATTTTGGTCTCACCAATTCTCCGGCTACCTTCCAAGCCATGATGAACGATATCTTTCGGGATATGATAAATGAAGGAAAAGTCATTGTTTACATAGATGACATCCTTATTTATACAAAAACCGAAAAAGAGCACACAATATAGTGCTCGAAGTTCTCCGGCGCTTGAAGAAAACGATTTATACGTTAAACCAGAAAAATGCGTATGGAACGTGCAAGAAGTAGAATTCCTAGGAGTCATCATTGGACCCAATGGAATTAAAATGGATCCAAAGAAGGTGGATGCTATCCTTAACTGGCCAACACCTGGCAGTGTAAAGGACGTTCAACGCTTTCTAGGATTGGCAAATTACTATCGACGATTTGTCAAAGACTTTGCCAAAATAGCACGACCATTACATAATTTGGTCAAAAAAGATAAAACGTGGGAATGGAAGGAAGGAGAAGAAAAAGCTTTTAAAACATTAAAAAAAACTTTTATGGAACAACCCCTTCTTGTCGCTCCAGACTCCGACAAGAAATTTAGAATAGAGTCTGATGCCTCAGATTACGCAACAGGAGGAGTGTTATCAATGGAATGCAATGATAACAAATGGAGACCAGTAGCCTATCTCTCCAAATCCCTTAACGAAACAGAGAGGAATTATGATGTCCACGATAAAGAAATGTTGGGCATTATTAGGTGTCTCGAAGCCTGGAGACATTACCTAGAAGGAGCAAGGCAAGAATTCGAGATATGGACGGACCATAAAAATCTCGAATACTTTATGAATGCAAAAAAGTTAAATCGAAGACAAGCACGCTGGGCATTATATCTCAGCAGGTTTAATTTTAAATTAATTCATAAAGCAGGTTCAACTATGGGAAAGGCCGATTCTCTGTCCAGGAGGCCAGACCATAAAAAGGGGTAGAAAATGATAACAAAGAAGTTACTTTGTTAAAACCGGAATTTTTCGAATTGCAGCACTTCAACAAGGACATGTGCTAGTCAATACGTCGGAAAAAGAAATTTTAAATAAAATCAGAAAATCAGAAGCAATGATGAGGAGGTCGTAAAAGCGGTGGAAGCCATGAAAAAAAGCAGGAGTCAGGAGACTTAATGCAGGAGAATGGCAGATGGAACAAGGACTAATCCTCTGGCAGGGAAAAGTTTACGTCCCAAAAGATGAAAAATTACGAATGGAGATAGTCAGACTCCATCATGATACACCCATTGCTGGACATGGAGGACAATGGAAGACGGTGGAACTTGTCACAAGGAATTATTGGTGGCCAGGAGTCACTAAATTCGTTAAAAAATATGTTGCTGGATGTGACAAATGCCAAAGAAGCAAAAATTTCCCAGAACCACCAGCGGGAAAATTAATGCCTAATTTGGCACCGTCAAAGCCATGGACACATATTACTGCGGATTTTATTACAAAATTTCCAGAATCGCATGGTCATAATGCAATTTTAGTGGTTTGTGATAGGATGTCCAAAATGGCACATTTCATCCCAACGTCGGAAGAAACATCAGCCCAAGGGTTGGCAACATTATTCAGGGACCATATCTGGAAACTTCATGGTCTTCCCAAGTCAATAATCTCGGATCGCGGACCTCAATTCGCCGCTCAAATGATGAAAGAATTGAACCAAATGTTAGGCATTTCTACAGATCTGTCTACAGCTTTCCATCCACAGACGGATGGACAAACAGAACGAATGAATCAGGATCTAGAACAGTTCCTGAGAATATTCGTAGATCACCGACAAGAAAATTGGTCGGGATGGCTTGCAATCGCTGACTTTAGTTACAATAACAAAATTCAAGCCTCAACAAAACATACACCGTTTTTCGTAAATTACGGAAAACATCCAGAATGGGTATTGAACCCAGAAAGGAAGGAAGTCATCCAGCTGCAGCTGACTTTGCGCAAAAAATGAAAGAAATTCATGAAGAAGCGCAAGCAGCTTTAAAGAAATCACAGGATGATATGAAACTTTATCAGATAGACGACGTTCTGAAGTACCAGAATACAAAGTGGGAGATCGAGTTTGGTTATCAACCAAAGATCTTCAACTTTCTGGTCGTCCAACTAGAAAATTAGCAGAACGATGGATAGGTCCCTATCCAATAAAAAAGATCATCTCATCAAACGCAGTAGAGTTAAATCTACCTTTCTCACAACAAATTCATCCTGTTGTGAATGTTTCAAGAATACGTCCCTATGTCAAACCACTTAGAGGACAACGCATTGCACCGCCACCACCAGTGGAAATTGATGGTGAAAAAGAATACGAGGTAGAAGAGATCCTCGATGTACGTTTAAAAAGAAACAAGATAGAATATCTTGTCAGATGGAAAGGATATACGGCAGAACACAATTCGTGGGAGCCAAAAGAGAATTTAGGAAATGCAAAAAAGAAAATTAAGCATTTCTATGATAAAAACCCCGGAGCAATACGAGTCATTGACAAAAGTGTCTTTGACAAATTATGCTTCAAAAAATATGAAAACCTTACGGAAAGTCCAGGGACAGCCATATCCAGAATCGACATAAATGCAGTAGCAGACACTGCATCATGGAGAAAAATTGGCAAAAATGGAAAGGACAACAGCTCCTAAAGCAGTTAAATGAATCATCTGATCATGATGGTCCATGCGATTGCAATGGATGCTTAAAAAATTAAAAGGATTGGCCCTGGAGTAGGGCCTTAAACTGCTTCATTTTGTTGTAGGAAGGCCTTATTCTGGGCCCGGTTATTCAAACACATATACGCACCTGTATATTGTCTCTCTTACCATCATGGGTAAGAACCGTCGCAACAACAAAAAATCTCAATCAACAATCCTTACCATCGGTGGCTATTCAAACGTGGGCCACTGTTGTGAACAATCATCACGTTGTCCTCTCCCGGAATCAATCAAAAGCCGAAACCCATTCCCGTCCCCGCATCACTATGGATCGTGATGTGTACCGCTGGATAGAAAAGGCCGACCAAGGCGTAGATCCTTGGACTTTCCCGCCCAAAGCATTTTGGGCATGGCAATTATGCATGAGATGGCGAAAGGAGAAAAAGGGTGGACACATATCCTTTGAAGATTTAGTTCGTCTAGGAAGCCGAAGCCTAAAAAGGGGGTACTGTCATGACCTGTTCTCAACGGTCAAAATCTCTAAGACATTTTTATTCTTTTTCTTGTATTTTACAATAGCTGTAGCCAAACATCTTAGTCAGGTTGGCGTCTATCTTATCTAGTCAGCGCTAAGATTAGATTAGATTAGATAACGATTAGATTAGATTACGGACTACCGGACCGATGACTCATGAACTATGACTCAGGCTTACCAATGCGCAGCAACGGGGGCCGATTATGTTATATCTTTTACTCATACTTACTCAGCGTAGCTACTATTATTAGAGTGGTGCACAGACCACCCTTGTAGTATATAAACTGAGCAAAGTAGCACCCAGAGTCCTCAGTCGAGTTCTCTCGGGTTTCATCCCTACCTTCATTTCCTCTACTCCTAAGTCTATTGTTGGGGCCCTAAGCCGTCACGGCGAAGGTAGTCCTGATAGTTATAGGAAAATGGATTTCACTTAGTATTGATCTAATCCATTTATTTTCTCTAGCACAGTCAGATAAGGCCATGTATTCAGCCTCTGTTGACGATAGTGCCACTGTTTTCTGTTTTCTTGACGTCCAGATACTACTCCTCCTGATAAAAGAGTAAAGAATCTGGATGTGGAATGTCAATCATTTTTATCTGAAGCCAATCTGAGTCAGTATAGCTCATTAGGCCAGATCTTAATGATCCATCGTATTTAATGAAGAGATCTGCAGTTTTTGCTAGATATCTAGCCATTCCTATTGCATGTTTTAAATGATCTGACGATGGATTTGCTGAAAATTGTGACATTTTTATCACAGCAAAACATATATCTGGTCTTGTTCCGATCATCAAATATAGTAATGATCCAATAACTGATTGATATTGTGATCTAATCTTATGATCTAATGGTTGATCATTTGTCATTGGTTCATATCCAGTGAGAAGCGGAGTGTTTATATGTGTAGCATCACTCATTCCTAATCTCTGGATTACTTTATGCAAATAGGGTTTTTGGTCGATGGTAATTTTATCTCCTTGTTTCTTTATTTGGAATGATAAAAATTTTTTTGTTTGACCATCAATGAGATCTCCTAAATCTCTAGATTCCCATCTATTCATAAATTCTTGCTTTTTACGCAATGTTATGATTTTGTTAGATCCTAAGAACATTGAATCATCAACATAGATTATTGCTATGACAATGTTGGATCCTTGTTTAAAAACAAATACACCCGCATCCGAATGTATTCGTATAAAGCCCATTTTTTCCATTGATTCGTCTAATGATTTCCACCAAGCTAAAGAAGCTTGTTTTAATCCATAAAGTGCACGATATAATTTATATACCATGTCTTTTTTATCTTTATTTATAAAACCTGATGGTTGTTTCATATATATTTCTTCGTCCAGTTTTCCATATAGGAAAGCAGCAGTCACATCTAGAAATGATATATATAGTTTTTCTAGTGCTGCAAGTGCAAGTATGAGACAACATGTCTCATATCTTACAACTGGTGAGAATATTTCATCATAATCAATGCCATCTATTTGGGAAAAACCCTGGGCAACTAGACGAGCTTTTTTACGTCCATCGTCTTTTTGGACATAAACCCATCTGCAACCTATAGCCTTTCGACCTTCAGGGAGATGTTGTAGATTTATTATTACGCCTCTTTTGATGAGCATATCCATTCTTTCTTTTTGGCATTTATCCAATCTTTTTGTTCGCTGAATGGTAAGCGAAATATCTTGTGATGATGTTCAGGTACAGCTGTATTTGCTGTTTCGTTGATAGGAATTGCACATGATAATAATTTATTAATTGTGAAACAATTTAATTTCGTTCTTCTATCAATTTTTTCGATTTCAACTGGATCTTTATCTCCATAGACATTATCTGGTCGATTGACTGGTCGTCTATTTCTGGTTGGTCTCAATGGACCTGGAGATGAGGGTCTTGAAGGAGCAAATAGATCTTCTTCAATTTCTCTTTGATCATCTGAATCATCACTTCCTGAATCGTCGTCTGAACTATCAGATCCCTTTCCTTTGGGAGATATACTAGATTCATCAGATGAGTTGCTATCACTCTCTGAATTTGATGAATCTTTTTCATCTGATGTATTGTGTTCATTATACGTTTCATGAGGTATTTCTGGCATGAGATCCTCAAACTCTTCCTCTGGATTGAGGAATGTGGGAATTAAATCAGAGTTTCGACATTTTGGATATTTTGTTTCGTCAAAAACTCCAGTTGTTCCCATAAAAATGGTATTATTTTCAGGATTCATAAATTTATACCCTTTCATTCCAGTTTTATATCCCAGAAAGATCATCATCCTTAGATCTGGCTTCAAGCTTATTTTGTCTGCGTTCAGCAGGAATATATACATAAGCTTGGCATCCAAATACTTGCAAATCCAATACATTCGGTTTTTTCTTTTCAATAAGAAAATATGGTGTCTGCCATTTATTGCGAGCTATGGGAGTCCTATTATATAGGTATACTGCATGTTCAAGTGCAAATTCCCACCATGATTGTGGTAAGCATGCGTCGAATCTAAGGGATTGTGACTTTTCCCAAATAGTTCAATTCATTTGTTCAGCTCTTCCATTTTGTTGTGACGTATATGGAAGTGATTTCTGGATCTCAATACGAGATCTTTGAGATATTTTTCACTTTTAGTGAATTCACTTCCTCCGTCAAACCGCCATTTCTTTGGTGATATTCCATATTTGTTTTTTATTAATGCAACAAATTGTTTTAGTGAAGATTCCGTATCGGATTTCTTTTTTAATAAACCAATCCATGAATGTCCAGAGAAATCATCGATGAATGTCACAAAATATTTATATTTGTGATATGATATCATTGAGATTTCTTTAAGATCTGAATGTATTAAATCAAAAGGAGACGATGCTCTACTTTGTGATTCTGGAAATGATTTACTTCGCATTTTTCCTTTTGCGCATCCTGAACATATTTGTTTCCGTTTTGGAACTGGAATATTTGGGAATCCATCTAAGTGAATTTTTCCTTTTCGGATTACTTCATCTTGTGGATGTCCCAATCGTTTATGCCATATATGAAAATCAGGTTTTCGTGTCACAACGTTTATTGATTCATTATGAATTTCGGAATCTAACCAATATATGGTTTGTCCTTTTTCATGTGGTGAGAATCTTATAATTGATGATTCTTTAATAAGATCAATATGATCTTTATTTCCCGAGAGGGAATATCCTTGATTTAGGAAAGCTCCCATGGAGAGTAATCTTGTATCCATGTCGGGAATATAAAAGACTGGCCTGATCAATTTTATATCTGCCTTTCCATTAACAGTTATTTTGATCATAACGGCTCCTACGCCTAGTATCTGTAAAGTTTTTCCTTTAGCAGCGGTTTGTACAAACCTTTTATCAATCAATTGTCGATAATATAAAAAGTCATTTTGATTGTGTGTAAAATGCAATGATGCTCCTGAGTCAAGAATCCATGACGACTCATTTTCTTTACATTTCACACAATTATTGCAATGAGAAAAATAATGTATATTTTCATTATATACATTTATACTACCATGTTGCTGTGAAAAGCATTTAGTAGTTTCTCTATTGACAAGTGAATGACTTAACTTGTCACCGAGGCTTACAGCATCATCATCAAGAGTGGATCCATTGGTTCGTCAAAGGGATCCATTGGAATGTCGTAATCTTTATCGCCATCCTCAAATAACGTTTCTTCCAAAACGTCTTGTGGATTTCCCACAGTTGAGTAGTCAAGATCTATCTCAGATCTTTTTCGTTTGTGAGGCGGTTCAAAAGATATTTCATCTTTTGTGACGGTATCGAGTATTTTTAACGTTTCCGTCGTGGGTGTGATGCCGATGCGTTCTGCAAGCGATCTGGTTTTATTATATTTGTCCCACACACCCTTTTGGGTTTGTGACTGACCCGTGAATTGGGCAGCTGGTGGGAGCATGCAGCTTTGTACGTTTCGTGCCGCAATGGAAAGAGCCGGAGATATGATCTTGATGGTGTTATGCTCCTGATCAGACTCAGGAGGAACGTCTGCTTCTTGGGCGCGTTTCTTTCCCTTGCCTCTGAAACCCTTGCGAGGGCAAGGTCTTTGTTCTCTGGGTTCGTCAGAACCCTGACGCTGATTGTCATCATCCTTTTTCTGATTATTCCACGTCGCATCTTTTTCTTTCCTTTTTACTCCACTGATTTTATTCGCTTTGTCTCTCGAATTATGTTGCTGTCTCATAGCATAGCTCCTTCGGTATTCTCCAATGATAGAATCGGAGATTGCCTCAAAGGTGAATTTATCTGTTCCGTATAATTGGAACATGGCTGTGGAGATGGCAGTCCATTCTTTTGGAAGAGCTGCTGCAAGTATGAGAGCCTGCATGAAGTCGGGTACCTCGACCTTGTCTTCAGTAAGCTGCACAAAGTAGGACCCTAGTCATTCAATCTCAGGTACGGGATCTTTCCCTGAGAGTTGAAATTTGACCGTTTTTTGAAAACAATCAAAAATGAGCGCTGGAGTCGTCTTTTTATAGCTAGTCTGCAGGGTGTTCCATGCTGAAAGCAATTGATCATCAGTGGCAATGTGTCGTCTGATGGAATCTGAAACTTTGAGTCGTAACGCTCCTAGACCAGAGTCGTTTAATTTTTGCCATTCTTGAAGTTCTTTTCTATGTTCTGCTGCAACAGCAGCGGTGGCGGATTCAGGAGGAGACGGTTTGGGAAAAGAGAGGTTGATAATGGACCAAGATCCAATGTGAAGAAGATATGATTTCATTCTTTCGGCCCAGACGCGATAGTCGATGCCAGTGAAAACGTTGATAGAATCGATGCCAGTGGAGGTCTTGGAGGACGACATAGTATATGATGGTCTTATCTATGAAACATATTTTATTAGCGTTTTTGTTTCATAATTGTGAATGTTTGAAAAATATGAAAATTTTTCGTCGTCGTTGATCATGTCCTTGAGACATGTTTTGTCATTGTTGGCAACAATGACGGGCTTACCGGGGCCCATAACCTGTTGAGCAGCAATCATATGTCCGTCAGACATAGTTTGTCTCAGTGGTCGTCACTGTTATGAACGATGAGCTCATATGTCTGTCAGACATAGAGTCATATGTCCATGATGACAAGAGTATTGTATCACTGTCATAGACAGTGACCAGACACCTCTCCAGGTGTTTTGAGTATTGTATCACTGTCAGAGGCAGTGACCAGAGACCTCTCCAGGTCTTACTCTCATAGAGAGGAGATACTCACATGCTGGTAGGCAGGAAAGAGCAACTGAACATATATTGGATATCTACAGGTCTTATATACACTTTTAGTGTATGTACATATTTGTGTAATGGACTTGTAATCTAATATACGTAAATAGAAGAAATAAAAGAAATATAAATACCCTCTAAGGGTCAAACTGGTGATAGCCATGTTGAAGGCTATACTTAGGGGTATTTGGGATGAAGATCGTTCAACACCGAAAGGCGCAGAATCTGAACCGACGACAGGCACAATGGGTTACAGACCTACAGGAGTACAACTTCGTTATTAAGCACTGTTCAGGCAAATCCAATTCCAAGGCGGACCTACTGTCACACTGAGCTGGGCATGAACGAGGGCAAGGCAATAATGAAGGTGTCATTCTCCTCAAAGAACACCTGTTTGTACGACTTATGGATGACAATCAAGCAGTGGACAAACTCCTACAAGATGTTGCAAAAATCCCTAAATGGCAATGGGAGTTGCAAGTACGAGAAGGATTGGAACAGGGAGATCCAGATTACACCATTGACAAAGGAATGGTGCATTGGAAATGATGGATCTATATACCCGCCAATAATTGACTTAGAGGGGAACTGATTGGCCTGGTTCATTCATGGGGGCATTCTGGAATTGTCAAAACACTGGAATTGATAACCCAAGACTATTGGTGGCCAAATATGTGAAGAGACATTGAAAAATATATCCCTGGATGTGAAACGTGCCAATGTGCCAAACCTGACTGACAAGCTAGGGCAGCTCCTCTGCATCCAAATGAAATTCCAACAGAGCCATGGGAAATTGTATCTGTTGACCTCATTGGACCATTACAAGAATTCAAGGGCAATGATATGGTTATGGTAGTGGTTGACAGGTTCACAAAGAAGGCCTATTTCCTTCCAACAACTTCAACAATTACATCACAAGGGGTAGCAGTCTTATTCCGAGACAACGTCTTCAGGGAACATGAAATTCCAAGAAAGGTTATCAGTGATTGAGGACCTCAATTTGTCTCTAAATTCATGGACGACTTATATGGAATGCTTGGCATCAAAGCAAATTGTTCTACCACATACCATCTGCAAACCGACAGGCAAACTGAAAGGGTCAATCAGGAAGTCAAGGAGTTCTTGACAATGTTTGTGAACCACCGTCAAGATAACTGGAGTGACTGGCTGGCAGTAGCACAATTTTGCCACAATGATCGAGTACATGTGTCCATGGGATATTCGCCATTTTTCATGAACAATGGACGTCACCCTAACAAGGGTTTAAATCCCCTGCATACACCTACAGTGGCAGTCGAGGAATTAGCCAAACAGGTGGAAGACGTACATGCCAAGCCCATGGAGGCACTAACCAAGACTGCAGAAACTATGAAAAAGCGCTATGATGAATGAAAGGCACCAGCACGGGAGTACAAATCTGGCGATAAGGTCTATCTTAGTACAGAGAATTTGCCCACTATCTGTGCTACCAAGAAGCTTGATGGAAAGTTCATCAGCCCTTTGGAGGTTGTCAAAAAAATCAGAGCCTTGGCATATCAACTAAAAATCCCTGCGTCCTGGAAGGTCTATAATGTATTCAACGAGATCCATTGTTCACGAAGAATGGTGAGTATCCTGTTGATGCATGTACTCAGTCATTGTGACAACATTGTGCCACTGCAAGCCAGTCACTCCAGTTGTCCTGTCGATGGTTTACAAACATTGTCAGGAATTCCTTAACTTCCTGATTGACTCTTTCTGTTTGTCCATCTGTCTGTGGATGATACACAGTTGAACAGTTCACTTTTATGCCCAGTATTCCATATAAGTCATCCATGAACTTTGACATGAATTGAGGTCCTCAGTCACTGATAACTTTTTTTGGAATTCCATGTTCTCAAAACACATTGTCTCAGAACAAGACTGCTACTCCTTGTGATGTGATGTTGGACATTATGGGAAGGAAATATGCCTTCTTCATAAATTGGTCGACCACTACCATAACCATGTCATTGCCCTTAGAGTCTGGTAATGGTCCTATTAAATCCATGGATATGATTTCCCATGGTTCCAATGGGATTTCATTAGGATGCAGAGGGGCCACTCTAGACTGTTGGTCAGGCTTGGCACACTGACACATTTCATATCCAGGGATATACTTCTCAATGTCCTTGCACATATTTGGCCACTGTTACAATCACCAGGAGTTGGCGTGACCACTCCCCGGTTGAGTGTGTGCAAGCAGCACTCCCAGTGGTTGAGGCACGTGCGTTCTGGGGTTGGGCATACATCTCTATATATATGTGGATCCAGATGTTCAGTCGTACTGAACATTGTGTTGTTTTGGTGCAGAGGCTTTAGTGTCAGATCCATGCTTTTATGTAAGTCCTTACAGCCACCAGTAGTCCCAAGTTATTAACTCCAGCATTTTGACAATGCCTGAGTGTCCCCATGAGTGGACTTGTTCAATTAGTCTTCCACAAAGTCGCTTATTTGCTGGTATATATGCCCGTCTCTTCCAATGCACTATTCCATTCACCATGGTATAGTCAGGGTCTTCCCTTTCCAAGCCTTCTCACACTTGAGTCTCCCACTGTCACTTTGGGATTTTTGCCACATCATGTAGCAACTCTTTGATAGCCTGGTCATCGTCCATGAGCTGTACAAATAGGTGCTCTTTCAGGAGAATTACTCCTTCATTATCATTCTGTCCCTGTTCATGTCCTGCTTGTCTTGACAATAAGTCTGCTTTTGAATTTGATTTTCTGGAACGGTGTTTGATCACAAAGTTGTACTCCTGCAAGTCTGTAACCCATTGTGCTTGTCTTCGGTTGAGGTTCTGGGCTTTATGGAAGTACGTGAGGTTTTGATGATCTGTTAGAACCTCCACCACTTCTTTGGCACTCTTGAGATAGTGTGACCATTCATAAAATGCATGCATTACTGCCAACATTTCTTTGTCATAGATCTTGTAGTTCCATTCTGCATAGGGCTCCCAAAGTTCAGTTCCAAATTGAACTGACAGTTCTGGTTCAGTTCTGGTTCTGGTTTGGCCATGGCCCAATTTGTTTTGGTTCTGGTTTGGGCAGCCCCAGAACTTGCAGAACTGGTTCAAACCAGAACCGAACTGCCCAAACCGAGTTCCAAAAAAGGCAATTTGACTGCCACCACCCACTGCTGCCTGAGCCACCACCAGGCAATTTAACTGCCATCACCCACTGCTGCCTGAGCCTCCACCTTCACTGCTGCCTACTTGCCACCCCAGCCTCCACCCACACAGCTGCCTGCTTGCTGCACCAGCCTCCACCTGCATGGCTGCCTGCTTGCTACACCAGCCTCCACCTGCACAGCTGCCCGCTTGCTGCCACAGCCTCCACCCTCTTCCCACAGCCTCCCAACACCCACTTGCACTTGCACACCACCCACCAAACCCACTGCCACCCTCCTGCCACTGGAAAGCCCACTGCTGACCTGCCCACAACCTCACAACACCCATTTCCACCTGCCCACAGCCTGCCAAGCCCATTGCCACCTCAAATATACTAAAAAGGGATTTTCCCCATGGTTCATTGGTTCAAACCCGAACTGAACCAGAACCAAACCAACAGAACCAGTTCTGGCAGGTTCAGTTCTGGTTCTGGTTCAGCTGAAAATGCCCCTGAACTGAACTGAACTGAACTTTGGGAGCCCTAAGTGTAGCTGCCTGGGGTGACCCTGCCTGGTCCACAACCCAGCACATGACTACTCTTGTCTAGAACTGTTTTGTTGACTAGTGTGGTCCCTGAGTCAGTTGTGACCCAGTTGTTGACTAGTTGAGGCTGCAACTGGTCTTGTGGTGTAACAAGCATTTGGTCAGTATCAGGACTACCCTCGCCGTGACAGCTTAGGGCCCCAACAATAGACTTATGAGGAGAGGAGATGAGAGTAGGGAATAAACCTGAGAGAACTCAACTGAGGACTCTGGGTGTTTACTTGCTCAGTTTATATACTACAAGGGTGGTCTGTGCACTACTCTAATAATAGTAACTACACTGAGTAAGTATGAGTAAAAGGAATAACATAATCGGCCCCCGTTGCTGCGCATTGGTAAGCCTGAGTCATAGTTCATGAGTCATCGGTCCGGTAGTCCGTAATCTAATCTAATCGTTATCTAATCTAATCTAATCTTAGCGCTGACTAGATAAGATAGACGCCAACCTGACTAAGATGTTTGGCTACAGCTATTGTAAAATACAAGAAAAAGAATAAAAATGTCTTAGAGATTTTGACTGTTGAGAACAGGTCATGACAGTACCCCCTTTTTAGGTTTCAGCTTCCTAGACGAACTAAAAATCTTCAAAGGATATGTGTCCACCTTTTTTCTCCTTTCTCCATCTCATGCATAATTGCCATGCCCAAAATGCTTTGGGCGGGAAAGTCCAAGGATCTACGCCTTGGTCGGCTTTTTCTATCCAGCGATACACATCACGATCCATAGTGATGCGAGGACGGGGAGTGGGTTTCGGCCTTTTTGGAGGTTTGGGAAAAAGACAATGTGACGATTGTTCACAACAGTGGCCCACGTTTGAATGACCACCAATGGTAAGGATTGTTGTTTGAACTTTTTTGTTGTTGCAGCGGTTCTTACCCATGATGGTAAGAGAGACAATATACAAATGTGTATATGTGTTTTGAATAACCGGGCCCAGAATAAGGCCTTCCTACAACAAAATGAAGCAGTTTAAGGCCCTACTCCAGGGCCAATCCTTTTTCAATTTTTTAAGCAACCATTACAATCACATGGACCATCGTGATCTGATGGTTCATTTAACTGCTTTAGAAGCTGTTGTCCTTTCCATTTTTGCCAATTTTTCTCCCATGATGCAGTTTCTGCCACTGCATTTATGTCGATCCTGGATATGGCTGTTCCTAGACTTTCGGTAAAGTTTTCACATTCCTTGAAGCTTAATTTGTCAAAGACACTTTTGTCAATGACTCGTATCACTCCGGGGTTTTTATCATAGAAATGCTTTATTTTCTTTTTTGCATTTCCTAAATTTTCTTTTGGCTCCCACGAATTGTGTTCTGCCATATATCCTTTCCATCTAACAAGATATTCTATCTTGTTTCTCTTTAATCGTACGTCGAGGATTTCTTCTACCTCGTATTCCTTTTCACCATCAATTTCTACTGGTGGTGGTGGTGCAATGCGTTGTCCCCTGAGTGGTTTGACATAGGGACGTATTCTTGAAACATTCACAACAGGATGAATTTGTTGTGAGAAGGGTAGATTCAGCTCTACCGCATTTGACGAAATGATTTTTTTAATTGGATAGGGACCTATCCATCGTTCTGCCAACTTCCTAGTTGGTCGTCCAGACAGTTGAAGATCTCTGGTTGACAACCAAACTTGATCTCCTACTTTGTATTCTGGTACCTCAGAGCGTCGTCTATCTGCATAGAGTTTCATATCATCCTGCGATTTCTTTAATGCGGCTTGCGCTTCTTCATGAATTTCCTTCATTTTCTGCGCAAAGTCAGCTGCAGCTGGATGATTTCCTTCTTTTCTGGGTTCAATACCCATTCTTGGATGTTTTCCATAATTTATGAAAAACGGTGTATGTTTCGTTGATGCTTGAATTTTGTTCTTGTAACTGAATTCAGCAATTGCGAGCCATCCCGACCAATTTTCTTGTTGGTGATCTACGAAAATCCTCAGGAACTGTTCTAAGTCCTGATTCATTCGTTCTGTTTGTCCATCTGTCTGTGGATGGAAAGCTGTAGACAAATCTGTAGAAATGCCTAACATTTGGTTCAACTCTTTCATCATTTGAGCGGCTAATTGAGGTCTGCAATCCGAGATTATTGACTCGGGGAGACCATGGAGTTTCCATATATGATCTCTGAATAGCGTTGCCAACCCTTGGGCTGACGTTTCTTCTGATGTTGGAATAAAATGTGCCATTTTGGACATTCTATTGCAGACTACTAGAATTGCATTATGTCCATGCAATTCTGGTAATTTTGTTATGAAGTCTGCAGTAATATGTGTCCATGGCTTTGACGGTGCCGAATTAGGCATTAACTTTCCTGCTGGTGGTTCTGGGAAGTTTTTGCTTCTTTGGCATTTGTCACATCCAGCAACATATTTTTTGACAAATTTAGTGACTCCTGGCCACCAATAATTTCTTGTGATGAGTTCAACCGTCTTCCATTGTCCTCCATGTCCAGCAATGGGTGTATCGTGATGGAGTCTTACTATCTCCATTCGTAGTTTTTCGTCTTTTGGAACGTAAACTTTTCCTTGCCAGAGGATTAGTCCTTGTTCCATTTGCCATTCTCCTGCATTAAGTCTCCTGAATCCTGCTTTTTTCATGGCTTCCACCGCTTTTACTACCTCCTCATCATTTGCTTCTGATTTTCTGATTTTATTTAAAATTTCTTTTTCCGACGTATTGACTAGCACATGTCCTTGTTGAAGTGCTGCAATTCGGAAAAATTCCGGTTTTAACAAGGTAACTTCCTTGTTATCATCTTCTACCCCCTTTTTATGGTCTGGCCTCCTGGACAGAGAGTCAGCCTTTCCCATAGTTGAACCGGCTTTATGAATTAATTTAAAATTAAACCTGCTGAGGTATAAAGCCCAGCGTGCTTGTCTTCGGTTTAATTTTTTTGCATTCATAAAGTATTCGAGATTTTATGATCCGTCCATATCTCAAATTCTTGCCTTGCTCCTTCTAGGTAATGTCTCCAGGCTTCGAGACACCTAATAATGCCCAACATTTCTTTGTCATGGACATCATAATTCCTCTCAGTTTCGTTAAGGGATTTGGAGAGATAAGCTACTGGTCTCCATTTGTTATCATCACATTCCATTGATAACACTCCTCCTGTTGCGTAATCCGAGGCATCAGACTCTATTCTGAATTTCTTGTCGGAGTCTGGAGCGACAAGAAGGGGTTGTTCCGTAAAAGTTTTTTTTAATGTTTTAAAAGCTTTTTCTTCCGCTTCCTTCCATTCCCATGTTTTATCTTTTCTGACCAGATTATGTAATGGTCGTGCTATTTTTGCAAAGTCCTTGACAAATTGTTGATAATAGTTTGCCAATCCTAAGAATTGTTGAACATCCTTGACACTGCCAGGTGTTGGCCAGTTAAGGATGGCATCAACTTTCTTTGGATCCATTTTAATTCCATTGGGTCCAATGATGACTCCTAAAAACTCTACTTCTTGCACGTTCCATACACATTTTTCCGGTTTGACGTATAAATCATTTTCTTCCAAGCGCCGGAGAACTTCGAGCACTATACTATTGTGCTCTTTTTCGGTTTTTGTGTAAATAAGGATGTCATCTATGTAAACAATGACCTTTCCTTCATTTATCATATCCTGAAAGATATCGTTCATCATGGCCTGAAAAGTTGCCGGAGAATTGGTAAGACCGAAATACATTACTACTGGTTCAAAAGAACCTTCTGGTGTAGTAAAGGCAGCCTTCCATTTGTCTCCTTCCTTGATTCGTACGTTATTATAACCCCACCTAAGGTCCAACCTAGTGAAGTGTTTTGCTTGTCCTGCTCGATCTACGAGCTCCGATATCAACGGTAATGGATAGTTATTTTTAACTGTCCATTCATTTAGGTAACGGTAATCCTGTACCATTCTCTTTTTTCCATCTTTTTTCTTTACAAAGAACACCAGCGATGTTTGCGGTGATTTCGAAGGTCTGATGTACCCCTTTTTTAATTGATCATTGACAAAATCTCGGACTTCTCCGAGTTCATCTGGTGATAGAGGATACACCTTTCCTTTCCTTGGTTGATAACCCTGTTTGAGATCAATGGCATGATCCCAAGGTTTTTCTAACCGGCATTCTTTCTGACGCAGTTTTTTCGAACAAGTGTAGATACTTGTGATACTGTGGTGGTACCAACTCTTTTGGTTCCTGTTTCTTCAACTCCCTAATCCATTTTGGATCGTCTGATTTGATTCCAGACGGGAGAAATTCGTATTTTTCTCCTTCCTTATAGAATATCAGGTGTTTCCACTGATCCAAGAAATCCAAATTTGTTTCTTCTTTCTCTTTTTGCTCTAGCCAGTAGGCAAAGTCCAGCTCCCTTTCTTTTTCCCAGACGTACATATTGGTTTCCCAATGTTCCGCCTGTTTTGTCCGCTTTTGTCTTTCCTTCGTCCACTCCCTTTGTTTATGTCCACATGATCATGGGCATCTTGTCAACTCTATTTTACCGGTGATCCAGTTGACATCCGGATTGTGTCGTCGTAACCATGTAGATCCTATGATTACGTTTGTTTTGCCTAGTTCACATATTTCAAAGGTGCTCGTTCTTGATGTCCCTTATAACTCATGAGCAGATCTACTTCATGAGTGATCATACCGCCTTCATTGTTAGATCCATCTACATTTCTAACTTGAATTGGTCGATCTAAAGGGATTAGTTTATAACCCTTTTCATTAGTGAATTTAGTGTTCATAAACAAACCCGTTGCTCCTGAGTCAAGCAACACTGTTTCTGTTGTTTGGTCATGTGTGTCTAGAGTTTCTAGACCTATTTCCATTAGTATCTCGTCTTTCTGACCAATAGATCGAACAAGAAATTCCTTTTGTCCCTTTTTAAGTATTCTTTTACCTGATAAGGAAGAATCAAGCACAGGTTTATCCGCCCTGCCGCGCTCCTGTGCTTTGGCACTAGAGACCGCTTCCTGCGGGGTGGTCTCAGAGACTGTTGAATCTCCGAGTCCTCCGTACCTACCAGTCCGTCTTCCTTACCTAATACAGAATACCTATTAAGAGAGTTCAGTACGGGACTTACTGACTCTCTTCCTCTTTTAAAGCTTCGCCCTTCGTGAAGTATTCCTTCATTTCTTCGAAGGACATGGTTCGGATGTCCAAACCTGATCGACAGTTTCTTGCTATGTGGCCAATCCTTCCACATTTATAGCAGCGCATTGGCGGGTGCTGAGTTCGATCCACGTCCATTGCGTTTGGATCTTGAGGCCATGTTGCTGTATTATTATTCGAGGAGGGCCCAGCTCCCAATTGATTCTGGTTCGCTGATCCCGATGCTGTATTGAATCTCCATTGGGGTTTAGGCTGGCCAGTTCCTACCAGCTTCGCCGTATCCAGGCCTTTGGTCCCTTTGCTCCTCTTAGCGGAGTTACTGTTCCTCGAAGAATAATATTGTTCTTCGGCCTTTGCTTGTCTCCATTGTCGGTCAAGATGAACCGATCTTCAGTACCATTCATCGATGGTCTCCGGTACTTCATCAGCCTCCATTATCCTTTTTCGGAGACCGGCATTCAAACTCCTTTTAAATTCTTCTATCAGGGCCCTTCCCTGATAGCCTGTGCCTCGTGCGACCTTTTTAAACTTTTGCACATGTTCTTCACACGTGTGTGCGCCTTGTGACATTGTGCGCAATTCTGATATTTTCGACGACTGTTCATCTGTGTCGCCAAATTCCCTACGTATCTGCCTATATAATTGTTCCACTGTATCTGGAACAACATCGTCTTCATCGGCTATTAACTCCAATAGATTGTCTCGCCAATCTACCACGAATCCTTCCGACATGTATGACAACACCAAGAGGATTTTGTCCTCCTCCTTCGCGCTTGCCATCTTCAGCTGTATGTACAGCCGGCATCCATTTATAAAGTTCGTGACCTCCGACATTTTGCCGGAGAACACCGGTGGCTTGGCTACATCTACTTTTGACGAGCTGTTCCCTCCTGCTGGTGTGGGAATATTGAATACCGTCCCTTCCGGTATATTGATAATTGGGGCCAGGGCGGCCGGTGGCAGTGCTGCTTGTTGTGCCGCAGCGGCATTGTTATTTTGAAGCACTAAGAGCTGTGCTTGTAGCTGCTGAATTGTATTATTTTGATTATTCAGCAGTTGTAATAACTGCGTGGATGTCAGATCTTCTTCTCCTTGATCCGACATATTGATGTAAACGGGCGGTGGTGTAAAAGGGGAAAGAGATCTTGACGGTTGTGATACCGATGGAGATCTAAAGGGTGGCAGTGGTGGTGAGAACGGTGGTGCAACTTCTCCGATATATTGGGCGTCAGAGTGGAAAAGACTATGGATATTTAAAGTTGCAGGGTTAGGGACGAGAATTTGGAATGGTGCAGGTTCCCACTGATGTTGTACCTCGGTGATTGAGGGTGTGGAGTCGGTTGACTCGGTTGGTGTATGTAATGCGGGGACGTCTGAGACTGGATTTGTATCGTCAAATGGATCTGGCCCAAAAGGGTCGTAATCAATATCAAAGTCTTCTAGACCGTCCAGTGGTACACCGAATACTTCTATCCAGAAGTTATCGATTTGCCTATCTGTAAGCCCGTGTGATCTAAGAAGATCTTGTACTTCGTAATTCTCCGTTACGTAAGAAGTGAGGGAGGTCTTGGCCTGTCACTTATTTGGGAATGCACTCAGGGTCCACAACCCTCCCTGCAGTGCTAGTACGTAAACAGTATAGTACGGTATTTAACTTTTGAATTTGATTATACTAAACTGGGTCCGAACGGTTGTCCAGTTAGCACTATACCCCTAATAGGTACGGCCTTTCTCAAGAGCGCGTGGTCAAGCGACGGCTACTCTCAAGGATTACGAAATGATGTGTCTAAGTATATATGTGTATAGCCTTCAGAGGCCTAGACCAGGGCAATTTAACATGCATAGGGGCTGGTGAGGCTGGTCCTACAATGCGAGTGACGTAACGTGTCACTACTCCGGCACTGGTATCCTGTGCACAGGTAACCCTATCAACTGGGTTAGGTTCTTTGGTTTGCGTAGACCGGGAACATAAGATGAAGCTTTTATGGGTGCTCCACAGAACCAGGGGTGACAGTTTTATAGTCTGACAACTAATGACGCTTTATACTCTGCGGAAGAGTGTATGATCCCCCTGATATCAAAGGTTCCCCTTAGCCCAAGGGTCCGGGCGCGAGCGTGATGCTCTAGTACGAGTGGGGCAGTAAGCGATGTGATCAGTCGAGTCTACTATCAGGAACCCTTGCGTGATGGCTTAGGGCCCAACAATAGACTTATGAGGAGAGGAGGAATAAACCCAAGAGAACTTGACTGAGGACTCTGGGTGTTTACTTGCTCAGTTTATATACTACAAGGGTGGTCTACTCTAATAATAGTAACTACGCTGAGTAAGTATGAGTAAAAGAATAACATAATCGGCCCCCGTTGCTGTGCATTGGTAAGCCTGAGTCATAGTTCATGAGTCATTGGTCCGGTAGTCCGTAATCTAATCTAATCGTTATCTAATCTAATCTAATCTTAGCGCTGACTAGATAAGATAGACGCCAACCTGACTAAGATGTTTGGCTACAGCTATTGTAAAATACAAGAAAAAGAATAAAAATGTCTTAGAGATTTGACCGTTGAGAACAGGTCATGACAGTCAGACAGAAAAGGTTTTATGGATTGCTTTGACATTGTGAGCAACAACAACAAGACATGCTTGGCGCTGTGGCAAATGATGAAGGGTGTGGTTGAAAGACTCTAGATTATGTTAGGACTAATCCACACACAACCACAAGCCTCATTAGAGATGATAAGAGAGAAGAGATGTATTGACACAGTAGACTAGTAAGCTGGGTGAGAGCAAACTATCTAGAGTCTTAGAGACTCCTACCTACAACGCTCTACCTTATATACCCCTACCATGGTCTGTGTGCAGCAGCCTCATGCCCCAAGGGCTATGTGTGCACAGCAACAAGACCATGACGACTATCTACACCTTCCCACTATACCCCTATCCCCATGTGATCTTTATTGTCCTGTTATCTGTACAGCCCCTGGCTGACACAACCACTGACCTAATCATTGGGCACCTTTACATAGGGGTTGGCACCTATCCATCTTGTATACCAATGCACCCATAGGGCCCCAGAGAAAATAGATAAAAATATGGAAAAATGTCCTGAAAATTGTATAGTCGTAACAGAGTGCCTGGGCTCGGTGGCAAGTTCACCAGCCATATTGGTGGTCCTTTGGCTGTTTCAGCACTATCTTTGGAGACTGCCAACTGAGCCTTAGTCATTGCTTTGTCATCACGGACTTGTGAGCCACACAGGTAGACTAGCACAAAGTCCACATGTTGGGAGTGATCCTTTCATGTGTACAGCATGTCTGCATTTGGTCCTGTTGAATATGGAACATTTCAGCATCTTCCTGAACTCTATAATAACTGTTATGGAACCTATCAGGTTCAATATATCCCTATGGGATTAATGTATCTGTTGGGATTATGCGAGGATCAGATATATCTGAGCCACTGCACATATCAGAACCACTGTGAAGTATAATACCATATATAAGTAAAGTAGGGTGCTAAAATAATATAAGTCTGCTGCCCCACATACACTCATCTAAAGAATAATTCACATGCTCAACTTCCAGTGTCTCATGCCTTGCACCTGCTGTCCTGCGCACTGGATAGTGCATGCTGCTCATGTATCCCACTCGTGGATATAGTTCCCTACACATATTTTCCTATAGGTTATGGGCCCTGGAGCCTCGCTTTAAGCAACCTCAGGCAAAACACATCTATTGACAACTCTGGGACATTATTACATCATGTCTCACTTACCCCTACTGTTGTTTTGGTCAAATACCTAAAGGAGATGGATGACCCATTTGGAGCACTTTACTCTCCCCCCCCTCAAATCTCGGAATCTGAGTGTGTTACGAGGAGTCCTCGTATTCCAATCAGATTCCAAGCTTCAATTCCAAGCTTGGAATTTTGGCAGAGAGCCCACTCAAAATGGAACTTGGACTACAAGTGCAGTCCAAGCCCATTCCGAGCTGATTCCAAGCCCAGCTAGGACAAACCCAAGCAGTTCTAGGACTGCCCAAGCTTGGAGTGCGCCAGTGGAAAAGGCTCAGATTATATATCCAAGCCATGTTGATCATCACGTGTCACAGTCATGCGACTGTGATGCACATTGCTGACCATCCCATGTCACCACCATGTCACTTGTCACTGCATCACCAGTCCACGTTGTTGTCCACAGCCGTCTGTGTCATTAGTCATGTGTCACAAACGACTGCCACACACATCACCAACAACAACTGCCCCCTCACCACATGTGTTACAGTGCTCTTTTCGTTTCGTCTCCATGTCTCAGTGAACCGTTTCATCATCATCATTACTGCGCAGTGTACAGCATGGACGCTATCTCCTTTTCGTAGTTACCTTCACATTTCCTTTCTCAGATAACTACAGCTTTATTCCCTTTTACGATTCCTTTGTTCTCCAACCGTATATAAACTCCATGTATCCTAGAGTAACCTCAGTTCCAACTTAGACGAGTTTTGCTCTCAACCTCGCTTGAACTCGACGCTCTTCTTCTCCATCGTTCTCAAGACCTTTGTCATCGTTTGACTTAGCGTCTAGACTCTTTGTCCAGTGACTGGGAGCGGACCGAGATTCTGCTTGTCGCTGTTGACTTAGAACGAACTACGACAGGGCATCGTCCGTAACACAAGTTGGAACTCAGGAACCGCTCAGTGCTTCGTCACTAGCCAGACACCATTGAGACCCGAACCTCCCAGATCAGACCGCCAAACGACTCTGTTCGTTATAGGCAAAAGTACTACCTTGGACGAAGGGAAGTCTATCCTTCCACAACAAACGAAGGGTGGTACTACATTTCAACCACTAAGAAAAAGAACCAGCGAGTCCCAGACAGTTTCTTCGAAGGAGAATACAGAGAAGGAAACCCTGACGAAGAATTACCAGCAGAAACTTGGATTAATTGGCATAACGAAGAAAACAATTCAGATAGCCGATTATTCTTCCCACCAAACAAAGAACCAGAACTCACTTGGTGGCACGAATTTCGAGACACTGAGGATCTAACCGACGGAGTCTTCTCCGCACTCGAGGAATCTACTCTTGCCAAGTGGAACGAATACAAGGAACAACAGCAGATCGAACTGGATCTAGATTTTGACAACGAGCCGAAACAAGGGGAAAGCTCGAAACAAGCAACAGAACCGAAACAAGAACCTGAAACCAAAACAAAGAAGAATATGGCAGACGAAAAGGAAACATCCCCGAAAGGGATAAAGGGAATCTCCATTGAGAAATTCAAAGGACAACGATCCAAAGCGAAACATTTCATCTATGCGTTTGATGACACCTTCGATCTAGATGAGGAACGATTTACCACTGCCAAGAAGAAAATCAAATACGTTTTCCTACACTTAGGAGAGGAATTAGACGATTGGAAATCCAATATCCGAGAGGAATTGGATGAGACAACTACAGATAAAGGAAAGAAAAAGGAAGAAGGAACGACGCTCTCTTGGGATAGCTACAGCAGTTTCAAAAAGCGATTCTTAGCCGACTGGGGCGAATCAGACACCGCAGCCAGGACCCTGAATGATCTAGATAAAGTCAAAGTGGGCGGAGACATTGATATCCCCACTTATATTCAGAAATTCCGATCGCTTATTCAGTCAACCGGAATCACAGGGTTCATGGCGCAGCGAATCTATTTTTGTAAAGGACTCCCAGCATCAGTCGCAGCAAAAATCATCGAAAACCCTGCAGTTATCAACATGGAAACAGCCTATGATGCTGCGGAGCGATTACACAATGCTTGGGAAACCCTGAAACTGATGAACCGATCCTCTGGATCAGGAAACACGGAGAGACGTTTCAAATTTAACCGAAACTCGAGGAACTCAGCATCAGGATCAAAAGGAGTCAATGCCATAACTACTGGACGCCTTTCAGATGCCCAAAAGGAGGAATATCGGAAAACCGGCAAGTGTTTCCGATGCGGAACTCAGGGACACATATCCAGGGATTGCCCAAACAAAGGGAACGCCCAGACGACGCCCAACAAATCGCCTCCTCCGCAGAATCGCACCATTAGGACTATTGAGGAAACGACCTCAGAAGAATCAACTGCCCAACGCATTAGGGCACTATTGAAAGCACTCCCAGACGAGGAGCGCGAGAATACCCTCCAAGAACTAGAAACAGAGGGTTTTTAAGAAGGAGACGCCAGAAAGCGGTTGACGCCTCCCATAAAGTTGAACAGTTAGCACTCGATTCTGTAATCGTACAATCCAATAATGATAAACGGATCTCAATTACTGTGCAAACGAACGATAAACCCGCTGAAATATCCGCCCTCATTGATTGTGGAGCAGAAGGAAACTTCATTGATGAACGCATATCAAAAGATTGGCCAAAAGAAAAACTAAAACAACCAATTAAAGTCAAAAACGCCGACGGAACTATTAACCAAAATGGCATGATCACGCATCAAACTCATCTTATCTATTCTATCAATGGAAAACCATATGATAATTGGTTATGGATCACAAACTTAGGGGATCAAGAAATCATCTTCGGAATACCATGGCTGGAAAAACATAACCCGACTATTGATTGGCGAAAGAAGACCCTCCAAATAGACGACGATTCAAAAGATGACAAACCTATTTGGCGCATAGCGCTAGATACTCAACAATGGGGAGAAGACGAATACTGGATAAGAATAAAAACATCGGCGTCACAAGCGTTTGAACACCAAGCAAAACGCGACGAAACGCTGACTGTCTTACCACTTGAGTACCTTCCCTGGCAGTCTACCTTTGAGAAAAAAGCATCGGAGCGTTTCCCATCATCACGACCATGGGACCATGCAATTGAACTCAAAACCGGATTTACGCCGAAAGTTAACAAAATCTACCCACTATCACTAAAAGAACAATCAACGCTCGACGAATGGATTAAAGAACAATTAGATAAAGGGTACATTCGACCATCCAAATCGCCACAGGCATCACCATTTTTCTTCGTTTCAAAGAAAGAGAGCGGCGCCCTTAGACCATGCCAGGATTATCGTTACCTTAACGAATGGACGATAAAAAACGCCTATCCATTACCCCTAGTCTCAGATCTAATGACGAAATTAGAAGGTGCAAACTATTTCACTAAACTTGATTTGCGCTGGGGATATAACAACGTCCGAATTAAAGAAGGTGATGAATGGAAAGCGGCCTTCATTACGAACCGAGGGCTGTATGAACCAACAGTAATGTTCTTCGGCCTTTGCAATTCGCCCTCAACGTTCCAGACCATGATGAATGAATACTTTCAGGACATGATTAACGAAGGATGGCTTATTATCTACATGGACGACATTTTGATTTGTGGGAAGACAAAAGACGAAATACAGAAACGGACCGAAAGAGTCTTAGAACGTCTACAGAAGAAAGACCTATTTTTGAAGTTAGAAAAGTGCAAATTCTGCGTCCAAGAAGTCGAATTTCTGGGTATGATCATTACGCCCGGTCATATTCAAATGGACCCTGTAAAACTCGCCGGTATCAGAGACTGGCCAACCCCCACAACGGTCAAACAAGTTAGATCTTTCCTCGGATTCGGAAATTTCTATAGACGATTCATCGGCAACTTTGCTGCTATAGCAAAACCGTTGACGGACTTAACTAAGAAAAGCTTAACCTTCAGTTGGACGCTTGATTGTCAAACGGCTTTCGATGAATTAAAAAGAAAATTTTCGTCAATGCCAGTCCTACGCATGCCAGACCCCACAAGACCTTTTATCCTCCAGACGGACGCTTCCAATAAGGCCACTGGAGCAGTATTGAAACAAGCCGACGCCTCCGGATCCCTTCATCCTTGTGGCTTCATATCACACGCCTTAACCACGACGGAACAAAATTACCAAATTTATGACCGAGAACTACTGGCTATTATTAAAGGATTACAAGCATGGTGACATTTACTGCATGGATCTCCGCATCCAATTATAGTCCATTGCGATCACAAAAACCTTTCATTCTATAGAACTCCGCAACGGTTAACGCCTCGACAAGCTCGTTGGTCTATGATGCTATCAGAATTTGACCTGAAAATAGAGCACGTACCAGGGACGAAAATGTTTGAAGCAGATGCATTATCCCGCCGTCCTGATCATATGAAAGACGATGACATACTGGACGATGTTATCATGTTACCCAATAACAAGTTCATTCGCCTTATTGCCATAGACCTTGCTCAGAAAATCCGAGATGCTACATCACTTGACAGTTTTGGAAAAACCATCATTGAAGTCATAGAAACGCAACGCGCTCCACCTATTAAATCCAAACTCCAGGATTGGGCGTTTGTCGACGGCATTATTCGATACATTGACAGAGCATATATCCCTGATCTTGGAACACTCCGCACCAGTATTATCAAAGCGGTCCATGAATCACCCACTTCTGGGCATCCCGGACGATTGAAAACGCTGGAATTGCTACAACGAGACTACTGGTGGCCAGGAATGTATAAACACGTCAAGGAATGGATCACTGGATGCGCCACATGTCAGCAAATGAAGGTGAACACTCACCCCAACACCCCAGCCCTCCTACCAATCGGATCGAAGGCGACTCGACCATTTCAACAAGTGACCTTGGATTTTATTACCGATCTTCCCATCTCTGACGGATTTGACTCAATTTTGGTCACGGTGGACCATGGTCTTACGAAGGGGGTAATTCTTACTCCTTGCAAGAAAACCATCGACGCACTAGGAATGGCAGACCTCTACATTTCCGAAATATTCAAGCGCTTTGGTCTACCAGACGTACTTATTTCAGATCGAGGACCGCAGTTCTCAGCCAAGGTCTTCCAAGAAATCAGGAAAACATTAGGAATCGATCATAGAATGAGCACCGCCTATCATCCGCAAACCGATGGAGAAACGGAACGAGTTAATCAAGAATTAGAAGTATATCTTCGAATATTCTGTGCAAATGAAGCGCACACTTGGAAACAACTATTACCAATCGCCGAATTTGCCCATAATAACCGCCATCATGATTCAGTTAAAGCATCACCTTTCCAACTTATGTATGGAACAAACCCGGTTGCACTACCTACTGCGGCGCAGAAAATGACGACACCAGCAGCAGAGGAACGGCTACAGTTACTACGAAAGGCTAGGGAAGAGGCCCTTGCTGCGCATGAATTAGCTAGACAAATGGTGGCTAGACGAATCAGAGACAAGTCAATCAAATTCGAAATAGGAGATAAAGTTTGGCTCGAAAACAGAAACCTTAATATCCCGTACCAGTCCAGGAAGCTAGCACCGAAACGAGAAGGACCCTTCCCCATTGAGCAAGTTTTGGGACCAGTGACGTATAAGCTCAAACTTCCGAAACAATGGCGCATTCACCCAGTCTTTCACACGTCACTCCTCATGCCATATAGGGAGACTGAAACACATGGACCAAATTACACGGCCCCACCTCCTGATCTTGTAAATGGACAGGAAGAATTTGAAGTCGAAGCGGTTCTCACACACCGAAAGCGTGGAGCAGGATATCAATATTTGGTTAAATGGAAAAATTACGGTTCGAATGACAATTCCTGGGAACCAGAACGCAATTTAGGCAACGCTGCGGATATTCTGCAAGCATATAAACAGAGAAGACAATTGTAAAACAACTATGTCTCGCTACCATAACCGCCGAATCCTTAAACAAAACATCCGATACACGAAGAAATATTGTTCTACTCGAGGACGATATTCCCCAAAACTCTATGAAAAATTCCAAGGACGAATCATTACATTCCCTATATATCGCCCTCCAACCTCTCCATTAGGATTACCACGATTAACAAAAATTATCCGAACTCAGGCAGCTCGACAGATCGCACCCAGAGTCTCAAGACTAACCGCTGGACATTTAACACACCCACAGGGACATGTGGAATTCCCATTTAACGCCCGTCTTCACTATCTTCCAAAATATATGGATCTCACATTCGATCCAGAAGAGTTACCTTACTACCCGGACGCCAGATCACCATACCTTCCATCGCCTAACAAACCTTTAAATCACACATATAATGTGTATACCGAAGCAGCCCTTCGTCGAGAGGATCCTGTTACCTACGCCTTCATTCAGAGTCTGAAGCGCGCTGGCAAGGAAATTGAAATTTATCGATGGATTAACAATCGACATATTCCAAACGCAATCGCCAACTTTAACAATGCATTGGAAAGCCTAGATTTCCTAGATGCGTTTGACGATGCAGACGGACCTACTATACCCAATTCGCCCGATCAGATCACCTCGTCCCGCAGTTCCTCGGACATAAATCTCGACATGAGAACGAGGTTTCCACGTTACCAGGAACGAATTAAACGAATCAGAAGAATCTGACGGAGAACTCGAATACATTCCCACCATCAGAGCGCCCACATCATCTACCAATTCTCGGAAGAAGAACTCCTGACTGTCAATTATGATGACGAAGTATTCAATTGAACATAAAAGGGACGCTCTGGAACGCGTCGGACTCCCCAACATATTCGTTATATCATGCCTGCTTTCTTCACCACCATCGCCTACCTCGTCGCCTTTGCCTTTGCCCTCCTGGTCACAGCCTGTGGCCATTGTTACGTCGAACCCATCGCTGTCCTCTCGCCCTTCCTTGCCGCCGCCCACGACCTCCCCTCGAGGTCTTTGTCCACACCACCATCACCATCGACAATTTCGAATTCGCTGACCTCCCCGAACTTCATGAACACCCGGCGGAACTGGCTGACACCATCACCGTCCTCTCGCACCTACTCCGCCTATCGTCACCCGCCCCCGCAACGCCATGCTCGACAACGTCAGCGACAACCTCGCCACCTTGATCACCTACTTCAACTTATTCTCCGAGCCCCTCGATTTTATCACTGCCCTCACCCTCACTACCGACCCGCACACTCTTACTTATGAAGAACGGGACGCAATGCTCGCTCAAGCAAAGCAGTTACAGCGAGCAATTCAAAGCTTACAATGGCGAGTGGAGACGGCTGACAAAGACGTCTCGGTAACATTATCAGTTGGCTGGAATCTCGGCAGGATCATGGCTGGACGAACTCATGGTAGAAGTCGGTGACTTCTCACATACGAAGGGGTAATGTTACAGTGCTCTTTTCGTTTCGTCTCCATGTCTCAGTGAACCGTTTCATCATCATCATTACTGCGCAGTGTACAGCATGGACGCTATCTCCTTTTCGTAGTTACCTTCACATTTCCTTTCTCAGATAACTACAGCTTTATTCCCTTTTACGATTCCTTTGTTCTCCAACCGTATATAAACTCCATGTATCCTAGAGTAACCTCAGTTCCAACTTAGACGAGTTTTGCTCTCAACCTCGCTTGAACTCGACGCTCTTCTTCTCCATCGTTCTCAAGACCTTTGTCATCGTTTGACTTAGCGTCTAGACTCTTTGTCCAGTGACTGGGAGCGGACCGAGATTCTGCTTGTCGCTGTTGACTTAGAACGAACTACGACGAGGGCATCGTCCGTAACAGTTAACAGACCTAAAGACAGGAAACCTATTGGATGTAGATGGGTTTACACCATAAAGCAATCAGATAATAGATATAAAGCGCGATTGGTTGCTCAAGGCTTTTCACAAGTACCAGGAATAGACTTTGGAGCCACATTTAGCCCAGTTTCAAGATTCGAGACTGTCAGAATCTTACTAGCATTAGCAGCTTTAGAGGGTTGGTACTCAAAGCACTAGATGTTAAAACTGCTTTTCTATACGGCCAATTAGAAGAGGAGATATATATGGAACAACCGGAAGGTTTCAAAACCAAAGATACTGATAAAGTATATAAGCTGAGAAAAGCTTTATATGGTTTGAAACAAGCATCTTTAGCTTGGAATATACAAGCACATAACAGTATAACTAAACTAGGGTTTAGAAGATTATATGCCGATACAGGAATATATGTCTACAGAAACAACAAAGACATTGTTGTTATCATCTTATATGTTGATGATATAATATTCATGGGCAATAATGAAAAACTGTTGATGACTTTAAAAAGAAATTTATGAATAAATGGGAAAGTAGAGACTTAGGTGATCTAAGTGAATATCTAGGAATGAATATTGTGATAGACAAAAGTAAACGTACTGTCACAATTGATCAAGCCAAATATGCAAAAAGATTGTTGAAAGATTTGGTTTAATAAATGCAAAACCAGTTAATACTCCTTTACCAGCTGTTATGTACCAAATAAACAAATAGAAGGCAAAGCTACACCTGAAATGATCACATACTATCAACAGCTGATAGGATCATTATTATTTCTAGCAATGTGTACTAGATTGGAATTGTTTATGCTATGATATTTAATGTCACAATTTGTGAGCAATCCTACAATGGATCACATTAATAAAGCATTACACATAATCAAATATGTTGGAAGCACATTAGATTATTGTATAAAATATGATGGTCGTGATGCTTATGGTTTAATTGTATATGCTGATGCTGATTGGGCTTCAAATCCAATTGATAGGAAGTCAACAACTGGTATGGTTGTAAAATTAGCAGGAGCACCAGTATACTGGAAATCAGCTAAACAAAAAACAATAGCATTATCTTCAACAGAAGCTGAATACATGGCTGCATCAGATGCATGCAGACAGATATCATGGTTAAAGAATTTGTTTAATGAACTTGGATATATATACAATCCATTCCTTTAATAATGGATAATCATTATATCAGACAATGCGTGAAAGAAGACTTAGTTGATCTCTATTATATAAAAACTGAAGATCAAGCAGCTGATATCTTAACCAAAGAACCTTATGTTGAATAAGCATAATAAAATGCTTGAGTTATGTGGTATACACAATTGATAAAATATTCAACAAGGGGAGTGTCAAAACTCTGACAGTTATTATAATAGTTATATTAGATTAGTTACATTCATTACAATAACTAATGTAATGAACATCTTATCTAATCTATATCTTATCTATATCTTATCTAATTAGATAAGATTGAAATAACTATTAATTAAGTGTTTCATATTTAATCATAAATAGCTTACATAATATTAGTCATGTGACTTATGACTCACAATTATGACTCACAGTTATGACTCATTTATAGTCATAATGACTCATACTTATGACTCATGATTAGTCATAATGACTCATGTTTATGACTCATAATGACTCACACTGAGTCATATGACTCATACAATGTCATATAGAAGGAAATGATGTCATATAGAACATCATAGAAGGAATATAAATAGAAGAAGACTCAGAATGACTCGTTTTAGGGACTGATATTATGTAATAGGTAGATTACACTGTACTTAGGTTAGGGTTTCTGAAACATATATAAGGAGGGCGTTCTGAGCGACTATCCCCTCAGTTTTTACAACTAACATTAGTATCACTACTAAGGCAACACTACTAAAGAATGTAAGTATAATTGAAACCTTACTTAGTTAGTGTATGCACTGCTGTCCATTGTTTCAATATCATAGACCGTAGCATGATCACCCATCATTGAAGGCCCAGCAGTAGATGAAGACTTGGATAATGTATCAGTGTATTGACATCGACAGGATAGATGCTACATCCACTACTCGTTGTATACTGCACTGTTCTATTTCTGAAATGAAACTCCATCTGGCATATTAATTTTCGCACAAAATAATGCTCTGCGGTTGATCGAGGCGTTACTGCTCAGCAGTCCAATCCTTTTGTTTGTATATGTTAAGTGCCAGTCTCCCTGGTGCGTTCAAGCTTACATAACATCGTCAAGCCAGCACCACGCGAGACTGGTTTGCATCAGCAAACTTGGGGGCTCTCTGCAGAGGCCTCTGCAGCACTGTGGAGGTACCACAGAGCCCACAGGACCTGGAGATAAGGTATATGTTCTGTGCAGTACTGCCACAGTCTGCTGGCAGTCTGTGGCAGTCTGCTGGCGGTCTGTGGCAGTCTGTGGGAGTCTGCTGGCAGTCTGTGGCAGTCCAAGTAAATAACTGTTCCAACAAGCCACAGAGCCCCACAGAGCCCCACAGAGCCCCACAGAGTCCCACAGAGTCCCACAGAGTCTAGAGAAAAGGTATATGTTCTGTGCAGTACTGCCACAGTCTGCAAGCAGTCTGTGGCAGTCCAAATAAACAACTGTTCCAACAAGCCACAGAGCCCCACAGAGCCCCACAGAACCCCACAGAACCCACAGAGTCCCACAGAGCCTAGAGAAAAGGTATATGTTCTGTGCAGTACTGCCACAGTCTGCAGGCAGTCTGTGGCAGTCTGTGGCAGTCTGCAGGCAGTCTGCAGGCAGTCTGTGGCAATCCAAGTAAAAAACTGTGCCAATAAGGCACAGAGCACCACAGAGTCCCACAGAGTCTTGCAGAGTCCCACAGAGTCCCACAGAGCCTGGAGAAAAGGTATATGTTCTGTGCAGTACTGCCACAGTCTGCTGGCAGTCTGTGGCAGTACTGCACAGTGCTGCACAGAACATATACCTTTTCTCCAGGCTCTGTGGGACTCTGTGGGACTCTGCAAGACTCTGTGGACTCTGCAAGACTCTGTGGACTCTGTGGGACTCTGTGGGACTCTGCAGGACGCTGTGAGACTCTGGTCAATTAAGGTAATATATGAACATAAATAACTTGCCAATGACCAGGATTGAACTCACAACCTTAGAGCACAGCTGAAGCAATACAAACCATTACACCAAACTGGCATTGTTATGTTGGTCTCAAAATGACATATATCCTACATCCTATCCAGTGGACTTAGTCTTGCCACTGCTCTCACTCCATTAAATCCTATTTTCTGAGTCAAGATCTACAAATCTAGGCTTGAGTGTGGACAAGAGTTGTAGTATGGAAGAAGGCGCACAACTTTTGTTGCTGGCAGAAACAATTCCAACCAGTGGTTCAAAGTTATTCATGTTTAGCCAATTCACAAGTCATTGCAGACAGCTGCAGTGCTGATACAAAGTCCCACAGAGTCCCATAGAGTCCCACAGAGTCTTACAGAGTCTGAGAGCACTGCAGGTCACTGCAGAATTACTGCAGATCACTGTGGATTCACTGCAGGTCTCTGCAGAATTACTGCAGGCCACTACAAGTCACTGCAGGTCTCTGCAGGTCTCTGCAGGCCACTGCAGGCCACTGCAGGTCTCTGCAGATCACTGTGGATTCACTGCAGGTCTCTGCAGATCTACTGCAGGCCACTACAAGTCACTGCAGGCCACTGCAGGCCACTGCAGGTCTCTGCAGAATTACTGCAGGCCACTGCAGGTCTCTGCAGATCACTGTGGATTCACTGCAGGTCACTGTGGATTCACTGCAGGTCTCTGCAGAATTACTGCAGGCCACTACAGGTCACTGCAGGCCACTACAGGTCACTGCAGGTCTCTGCAGAATTACTGCAGGCCACTGCAGATCACTGCAGATCACTGTGGATTCACTGCAGGTCTCTGCAGAATTACTTCAGGCCACTGCAGATCACTGCAGATCACTGTGGATTCACTGCAGGTCTCTGCAGAATTACTTCAGGCCACTACAGGTCACTGCAGGTCACTGCAGAATTACTGCAGGCCACTGCAGGCCACTGCAGGTCTCTGCAGAATTACTGCAGTCACTGCAGGTCTCTGCAGAATTACTGCAGGCCACTGCAGGTCTCTGCAGAATTACTGCAGGCCACTGCAGATCACTGTGGATTCACTGCAGGTCTCTGCAGAATTACTGCAGGCCACTACAGGTCACTGCAGGTCACTGCAGAATTACTGCAGGCCACTGCAGGTCACTGCAGGTCACTGCAGAATTACTGCAGGCCACTACAGGTCACTGCAGGTCTCTGCAGAATTACTGCAGGCCACTGCAGGTCACTGCAGATCACTGTGGATTCACTGCAGGTCTCTGCAGAATACTGAAGGCCACTACAGGTCACTGCAGGTCACTGTAGAATTACTGCAGGTCTCTGCAGAATTACTGCAGGCCACTGCAGGTCACTGCAGATCACTGTGGATTCACTGCAGGTCTCTGCAGAATTACTGCAGGCCACTGCAGGTCACTGCAGGTCACATGTAGAATTACTGGCAGGTCACTGCAGGTCTCTGCAGAATTATGCGGCCACTGCAGGTCACTGCAGTCACTGTGGATTCACTGCAGGTCTCTGCAGAATCACTTCAGCCACTCAGGTCTCTGCAGGCCACTGCAGGTCACTGCAGATCACTGTGGATTCACTGCAGGTCTCTGCAGAATTACTGCAGGTCACTGTGGATTCACTGCAGGTCTCTGCAGAATTACTGCAGGCCACTACAGGTCACTGCAGGTCACTGTAGAATTACTGCAGGTCACTGCAGGTCTCTGCAGGTCTCTGCAGAATTACTGCAGGCCACTGCAGGTCACTGCAGATCACTGTGGATTCACTGCAGGTCTCTGCAGAATTACTTCAGGCCACTACAGGTCTCTGCAGGTCTCTGCAGAATTACTGCAGGTCACTGCAGGTCTCTGCAGAATTACTGCAGGCCACTGCAGGTCTCTGCAGAATTACTGCAGGTCACTGTGGATTCACTGCAGGTCTCTGCAGATTACTGCAGGCCACTACAGGTCACTGCAGGTCTCTGCAGAATTACTGCAGATCACTGTGGATTCACTGCAGCCCACTACAGGTCACTGCAGGTCTCTACAGAATTACTGCAGATCACTGTGGATTCACTGCAGATTGCTGTGGATTAACTGCAGGTCACTGCAGGTCACTGCAAATTACTGCAGGCCACTGCAGGTTACTGCAGAATTACTGCAGATCACTGTGGATTCACTGCAGGTCACTGCAGAATTACTGCAGATCATGTGGATTCACTGCAGGTCACTGCAGAATTGCTGCAGAATTACTGCAGATCACTGTGGGTTCACTGCAGGTCTCTGCAGGTCTCTGCAGAATTACTGCAGATCACTGTGGATTCACTGCAGGTCTCTGCAGGTCTCTGCAGAATTACTGCAGATCAATGTGGATTCACTGCAGGTCTCTGCAGGTCTCTGCAGAATTACTGCAGATCACTGTGGATTCACTGCAGGTCTCTGCAGGTCTCTGCAGAATTACTGCAGATCACTGTGGATTCACTGCAGGTCTCTGCAGGTCTCTGCAGAATCACTGTGGATTCACTGCAGGTCTCTGCAGGTCTCTGCAGAATCACTGTGGATTCACTGCAGGTCTCAGGTCTCTGCAGAATCACTGTGGATTCACTGCAGGTCTCTGCAGGTCTCTGCAGAATCACTGTGGATTCACTGCAGGTCTCTGCAGGTCTCTGCAGAATCACTGTGGATTCACTGCAGGTCTCTGCAGGTCTCTGCAGAATCACTGTGGATTCACTGCAGGTCTCTGCAGGTCTCTGCAGAATCACTGTGGATTCACTGCAGGTCTCTGCAGGTCTCTGCAGAATCACTGTGGATTCACTGCAGGTCTCTGCAGGTCTCTGCAGAATCACTGTGGATTCACTGCAGGTCTCTGCAGGTCTCTGCAGAATCACTGTGGATTCACTGCAGGTCTCTGCAGGTCTCTGCAGAATCACTGTGGATTCACTGCAGGTCTCTGCAGGTCTCTGCAGAATCACTGTGGATTCACTGCAGGTCTCTGCAGGTCTCTGCAGAATCACTGTGGATTCACTGCAGGTCTCTGCAGGTCTCTGCAGAATCACTGTGGATTCACTGCAGGTCTCTGCAGGTCTCTGCAGAATCACTGTGGATTCACTGCAGGTCTCTGCAGGTCTCTGCAGAATCACTGTGGATTCACTGCAGGTCTCTGCAGGTCTCTGCAGAATCACTGTGGATTCACTGCAGGTCTCTGCAGGTCTCTGCAGAATCACTGTGGATTCACTGCAGGTCTCTGCAGGTCTCTGCAGGCTTGCTGCAGAATCACTGCAATTTCACTGCCGGTCACTGTGGATTCACTGCATATTCACTGTGGATTCACTGTCAGCGCTGTCAGTACTGTGGCACTGTGGGCACTGCAGCTGTCTGCAAACATTCTGCCAATTCACTGCCAGGTTACTACAAAATCACTGCAGATTCACTGTGGGCACTGTGGGCACTGCAGGTTTCTGCAAACATTCTACTTGGAGTCTGTGACTTGTCTGCCAGTCCTGCAACACTGTGGGCACTGTGGGGAAACCCCAAGTTTGCTGATGTGGAGTCTGGAGCTACCTCGTTCTCGCCGCCATGGCAATTCCTTATCAATGACCTGTCTGAGCACGCTCCGCGGTATATGCAGGTTGACCTGTACCCTGAAGGCGCGGATTGTCCTCTAGTAAGCACGCTAGCTGAAAGCTGACCAATTCCACGTTTTTGTCGAGGGAGCACATCGTCTGACGCACCACGCATCAGCCTTCTCTTCGGGCTCGAAAAAGACCACATCACCGCTCTTGACTTGGATCTGCTCGCGGAGACCCTTCAAACGTATGGAGATAGGATCCAGCATCTTGTCGGCCCGGTGCATCACGTCAACGGATACCAATTGATATTGATGTAGAGACGTACAAGAGGGCGGTCACCTCTGCCGTTATTAACGAGTCTCCTTCATCGCCAGGAGGGTTCCTCGTGGCCTACCTAGACGCGCGATATGGTCTGCTACAACGGTTCCAGCCCGAGATCATCGGTCACATCGATCACTGCAGATTGTACACCCCCGACCCGCGCTTCGCAGACTGCTCCCACGTGCTCGAGCGACCGCAAGGGGTGTGCGGTATGCAGTTGCGTATGGCGCCTTAGCTGTGGCTTTTGGAAGAGAGCGACGTGCCCAACGCCGGCGGGTGAAAGACGCGCCCTTCGATTTCCAGGAGAATGGTGTACGAATTTATTTTGGCATGTATGATACAAACATGTGTATCAATTTTCACTAATGTAATGTATGATTCCGCTCTCGGTCAATATCGTCAAAGTTGGCGCATCAGGTTCTTTTCGGTGTGGTTCTGGCCGTCAATCAAGGTGACCCATGCCAACTGAGTCAACGACACGCCCCCATTTTCAGCCTCATTCACCGCTCACCCTCCACGCCCACGGGCACACTAGTACAACCGCCCTCCAACGTCAATCCCGAGTGGTAACGTCCTTGAGCGAATGGACAAGCATATCCGTTTGAGGGTTCATTCGAGTTCGTTGATCCAACGTTCAACAGCAATCCCAGGATACCAACAACAACAACAATCTTATACGTTAAACCATCTCCATGCGAAAAAACACAAACGACCACTAAATTCAATCAATAGGAAATGGGCAGAACAGAGAGGTTGAATAAAAAAAGCCGAAACTTTGCAAGAAGGCGCGGTGCGTCCAGATCCTGCTTTAGCAACGAGAGGACGAGGACGCAACGTGTTGGCGGTAGAAGACGGACCTTGATGACCTCCTGGGCACCATCCGATGATGCCGTCCTGGTGGAGGCCTGCTAGTTACGTTGGATCATGTGTCTCCTTAATCGCAAAGGAAATCACGAAGTACATTCGGAGCACTTAATACATGATACGCAAACACTACAAAGGGCGTGAAACAGAATTCAAAGTTTTTTTTTCGGAATTTTTCCGTCACAGAGCCAAAACGTCACATAAAGTCAATTGCGATCTGCATTCCCTGATGTCAGATCAGTGAATGCATCTCCAAAATCAGTTGTTATATGCTTACACTACTGGGGTCAAATGTGTAAGGAATGGAGTTTATACACCTGACCCTTAATCAAGGTGTGCCTGGACCCTTCCTTGAGAAGGAAATTGTAGTCGTCGTTGGTCGTCGATGCGAATACTATGGTCTCTTGCCCAATATTGTAGACCACGATCTCATCCGACGGAGGGTGATGAGGAGTCGGCGCCGTGGGCGGCGGCTCCAGAGAGGCAAGCTGGTATAAGCCAGGGTTCAACACTTGTTTATTACCGGGATTCAAGAGGCTCTGTTCGCCGTCGGGGCTGAGGACGTATATCCTATGCTCTTTGTTACCGTCGATTATGCTAACGAATGGGTGCATTAGATATATCAACAGTTCGTTTACCAGGATACTTACGTTACCGACATTGTCAGTCAATACGATGAGGTTGGGCTGAGAGAACTTTGATGGTTGTGAGTTGGGTTTGGCATCACTCAGCCTTGTTGTACTACTTAAGTAGACTTCTGAGCTTTGATGTTATTTGTCTGCGATCGCCTGCCAATCTACACATCCAAACAAAGATAAATGGCCGAAAGAACGGTAGCACGTTGGTCAATATACCGAATTCTGCACCATAGATCTAAAGTTCAGATTTGGGATGACTGGGAGTGGGCTGAGATCGGACTTCTGCCGCATCAATCATTTATGATAACACGAATAGACCATTGAAAGGTGGGGTTTCCCAAGCTTCCAATTCATAGTAGTGGTCCAACGTGTCCGTCATGGAATAACCTTCTTGCGCATTCGGCAATGCCATAAGAGTTTTCTTCATTCATGAATGTGGAATCGGCGATCGTGGTGACTCCGGCCGCAGAATCCCGATTCCCAGCTGTGGCACGTTCAGACTGTGGCGTATTCCAAGAATGGCAGGAAAGCAGCACTCGCGCCTCGATATGAATCTAACAACATAAGGGTAGGTTTGAACTCCATTTGTACGATGGAGTGCTTGTGCTTCGTATCTGTTCTATATTTGCGTCGAATTTTCTATTCTTCCTGTCAGTGACTGTCAGAAGTTCAAGGTTGACTCCAACCCACCAATTCGCCGATCAGTGAGAGTGGCACTGACTTGAGGCGTATATGTTGTATATCGCCGAACTTACATGGTAAAGTCAAGCCCTACGAGCAATGCTTTGGAATTATGTTTAGCGGACCCTAGGAGTCGGTCCCAGAAGATCGGTAAACACCGTGGCTTTAGCCTGGTGCTCCCAGGCAACCGTACGCTTGGCTTCAAGCCACTACCCCTATGAATAATCCATATCGTTTCCGGCCCTCTATTTGACCAGCATAGTATATCCCAAATCGAAGCCTGATGCCGCGTGAAGCCGTCTTCCTATCCGAAGCGGTCTTGGGAATCGTGATTCAGTCGCGTGAGGATCAATGATTCATGAAACCATGTACGCTGTGGGAAGGCTGAACCTGCATGCTGAGAATTCTCACTGGATTGTTCTACTGTCCACTTTTCTTCGCAAAGTGGCTGATCGGTTGACAATTGAACCAAATTACAAGAAGGCGATAATCACTATTTTCAGTACTTGGAACCATGATGTCAGGAAGCTTATAATGACGTGGGTAAGTTGTGGCGACTCGACAGCATGAATGAACCGGAATGGAATACTCGGTCACTCGCGGACTTCGGTACTCAAAAAAAGGACAGGATATTGGAAGCTCGGGAGACGGCGATCAAAGATTCCCTTATTAGTTCGACTTACATGGAGCTTGATGGAAGGCCGCTGGGTTTTAAAACCACCATATGCACACTCAAGTCGGACGAATCGCCGGAAGCCCTCCTCATTAATCATTCCTCAGGGCTATTCTGTTGTTGCCAAAAGTGACCGATATGGCACTGGTCATTCAGCCCCCATATCGCCTTCCAATCATTTTTGAAAATCTGTACCCCAGATCTATGGTGAAGAATTAATTATGAGTTATCACCGAACGTGACACCGTTCATGCCCATGACTGCTCTTTACAGGCAATCGCAAACAAATAATGTCAAAGCATAGAAGTCTACTTAAGCGGCGCGACCACGAAAAGTGAAATGCCAACCCAACTCATCGCCGTCTTCAGAGCTCTTTCTGCCCAACCTCATCGAATCGATCAACAATGACAACGTAAGTACTTGCCAGTAACCGAACTGTCCTTTATATATATATTCAATACACATCCGTTCGTTAGCGTAGGCAATGGCAACGCAGCCCAACATATATGGGTTAGACTCCCTGCTGGCAACGTAATCAACCTCGCTCCCGGACAGAACCTTCTGCCGCCGGCTAATCTGCCAGATGGCAATTACCGATTGTCCACTAACGCGATCGGGGCGGGCGCAGCAGCTCCGGCGGAACTCCTCGAGTTCACCAATCTTGGACCACGTGGTTTATTCTTCAATAACCTCGTTAACGATAACAATTTCTTCTTCCCGGCCGCTAATCCACCGGCCGTTGTCAATGGTCCGCCGGGTGATTTTGAAATCATTGTCGTGCCATAACTACAACTACAGCGTAAGTCCTTGATAATGAAGTTGGAAGATATATTCATTCATCTAGAATCAAACCACGACTCAATAGCTTGAGATTTTGTGTTAGGAAAATATTGATTAGAAAATCCCCAAAAAATTAGTTTGAGTTCTTTCTCATCGTGTACCGATTGTGATCTGTGTACTGTGTATTGTGTACTTCGAATGATGCATTTGTTGTGTGTTTGTGATTAGTGATTAGTGACTGATATGCATGCATCATACAAAGTAACTAGGTTTGTTAATAGTACCATCAAACCTATTGACTAAGTCAAGCAAAGTTGCGCATTCTTCCTGAGAGAAAAGAGCAGTCGTTCTGCACAATTGAATCAATGATCACGCCTGGTTAGGGTAAAACAACATTACCAAATTGATTGCTTCATACGCTTCCTGCTTTTGCCGCTCTCGGGGTGCTGAGGAACTGTGGATGATGCAGAGCTTCAGCCTTTCGGTGAGCGCACCGTATTGCGGGATATGAGGAAATCACATACTTTGGCTTTGAGTTGTCATGTATCAATGTGAGACGTGAGTCTGTGACAAGCATCGACATGGAAGCACAATTTTGGTCCCATGATCAAAGTTCGCCAGACGAGAGTACCAGCTACCTCGGTGAACGGGACGGAAACTCAAGTCATAAAAGGTCTCTTTCGACACCTGTTCGATGCAGACATCCTCGTTACGGTCCTTGTCGAACAATTTCTTGAATATACACTCTTTCAACCCGTTGCTTATCTCAGACAAGATCGCATTTGCCCGTGCGCGTTCTGCCTTCACCGCTTGCCCGCGCTTCGTTTGCAGCTCCGGTTTTGCGTCCAGAGACGGACAAGCGGAAGGTGACAAAATCTCACCCCGCCACTTGTCCACCTCCCCAAGAAACCGGACCATGGCCTCGAGGATCTTGGGTATATCCCTCTTCCCGACCCCGTATTGGTCTTCAGCCAACGAAGCACACACATAGTGTCCTAGCACTATACCACGCGTCAACGACACCCGAACGAACGCGATTAAATAAATATAACACATACTTTGGAAAACGACCAAGTCCAACTCCCAATTCGGCAACCCGTTCTCGACCGCCTTGTGTACCCTCTCGCGGGTCCACCAATCGTAAACCGTCTTCGCGCCCAGTTTCAACCACCCCGGACATCCCTCCTGCTCTATCCACGTCATCGAGCGGAGCACGATCGCTCTCTTCTTCGCTTCAACCCAACCAGCGAGAACCGAGGGAGTCCACCCTCCAACACCCCCTGCGCCAGCAGCAGCAGCCAAGACCACACCGGGGGCGCCCCCGCGCCCCCTCATCTGATAAGAGAAGACGGTGCTTGCGATGTGACTTGAGTCTTGTGACGATGACAATGGCTGTTTATGGAGAATGCGGGCCGCGGCATGGAATGGCCGTATCAGAGCCAGGGCAATGCCCACTGGCGAAAGCTTGCCGGCGAATCACATCAACGCCGGCAAAGAAGGTTCTGTGTTTCAGGAGCCAGTCTAGAGTTATCGTGACATGGTGGTATGATAGTTCTGCCAGTTGGCGACTTGGTGTACAAAAGGATCAATTGTCAATTGTCGAATTGTCAAAACGCGGCAGTCAGCTCACCATTTTTGTAAGAATGATATGCGGGAGAGTGACACGTATGCACCTGGTTGGTTGTGCAACTTCCATTCGTACCTCGATGACTGGAGAACTATCAAACAATTGTGGCTGTGTCAGCGTCCGCCGCGTTGTCCCTGCAAAAAAAGTTCGGCGTTGAGGTCCGCCCGATTCCATGCTCGTAAAAAATGTCCCGAGCATAAGCTATACGAGATGTCAAGCATCCGGTATCGGTCATGCAGCGTTGCATTTGGGCCAGGATGACGAAACAGTCAAGTTCCGACTCTCGTTCACTGAACGGCTTCTGTAACGACACAGTTCTCTCGCCTTTTCTCGTTCTGACCACGTTCACGACCGTCGAGCCGATTGATGTTGACATCTTAAGCGATGTCGTACCAAGCAACCTCGTTTCTAGACAGGTTTGTATCACTCCAAATCAATACGAGTATTTGACCACCACTGTGATGTCTAGGCGAGTCAAAGCGCTGACGGGGAAAGCGAATACGTAGACGAGGAGCTGGAGGAGGACGAGAATGAGGCGGTCAAGGTGTGTCACTCTGCGTTCGGTGCGAGGTCAGTTCTTCAGGACAGGAGTGGCAGGAAGAAAAACCCTCAATAGCGACCGTGAAAATACAAGCCCAGGCGGTCCGCCTGCAAAAGAGGCAGAAACGGAAGGCGGCAGGGGGTCAACTGCAAGGTAGACGACAGGAAATGGATAAAGCCAAAGTAACCTTCTCTCTGATTTGATTCGCTCTCATCTACTCACGCAATTTCACTCCAGGTAGCGGACGCCGTGAAACGATACTCTTATATACTAGGACAAACGGAATTATTCAAGCACTTTATCAATATCAAGGTTCAGAATCGTATGCGTGAATTCTGCATTTCTAATTCCGTCATTAGAGGACACGAGACCCCGAATATGCAGCACTGCTGAATTCTCAACCGAAACCAAAAGGCCGTGGCCGGAAGAAAGCAGCGTGCGTGGAAGCTTTGACGGTTTACTGTTCGTATTCCTCATCCACAAAGACGATAGCGGTGTTGAGGGCGAAGAAGCCAAGAGCAAAAAGGTCGTTGAAGCCTTACATAAGATTTTACGACCTTTTTTGCTTCGTCGCGTGAAATCAGATGTTGAGAAGAACCTCTTGCCGAGTATGTTTTTTTTTTTTCATTCTTTGCACTTCAATGTACTGATCGACCCTTTGCAGAGGAGATCAACCTATACGTAGGATTGACGGACATGCAGCGCGAATGGTACGTTCGGTACTCGAGAAGGACATTGATGCTGTGAAGGATCATTTCACCCCAAACTCATCGTAACCCTTGTGGCTTCTAGGCCTGACGGGAAGAAGAAGGCAAGACGCGATTGATGAACATGGTTATGCAAGTGAGTGGTGCCGACGAGTAGATGCATATGATTTAGCTTACCCGTTGTCAGCTTCGCAAAGTGTCATGTCATCCGTACTTGTTTGACTGCTCTAGTGGATTTCTACGCCTGCGGCCAGATCCGACCGGATACCTCCACCCGGATTTTCCACTGGGGGTGAAGGGGAGGCGGTTAGCACGGTCACTTGATGGTATTTTCGTCAGATGAACGCTCCTCGCCATTTTCTATCAAGTGAGGGCTGCCTATTCTTCGAGAATGGGAATATGCATAGTTCCGGGTGCTGATATAGCGGCTATAGCCGGAGCTACACAACCCGGAATCCAGTCGACGTCAGCGCATAACGAACCATCTGCTAATCATAAAGACACATGATCACAAGCATATGATTCGAAGCACAAAGTACATGGTACGCAAAGGTAGGGGCGGTTCATTCAAACTAGTTTTTCGGGGGTTTTCTAATCAACATTTTCCTAACACGCTCTTCGCAGTTCCCATGAATTTCATAAATCTCCCAATCTAGGCGACGTTATATAGGGCATCCACCAAGGGAACAGGTCCACCACCAGGGACGAGAACGAATGGGGCGATACCCGCAGCCGGAGCCGCGAAGTCTAAGGGCGCTGGCCCAACATTGGCGATAAGGATAATCTCCGCCGGAGGGAGAGGGGGCATGTTTTGCAACGGTGCAATGGAAATCTGGTAATTTCCAACCTCTGCCAGAGGGACCGCTGGCGCGGCCATAGGGATCGGGACCACCATGCCATTGGGGTTTCGGAGCCCTAACACATGGTTGGCAAGATTTAAATAATATGCTAACGAACAGATGTGCATTGAATACATGTAAGGACAGTTCGGTTACACATTTCACTCTCCCTTGTCGCACTGCTTGAGTAGATTTCTATGGTTTGACATTATTTGTTTGCATTTCAGATTCGACCGATGGAACGCCCAAAGGGCCGTTATAACAGCCAAGTCATGGGCATGAACGGTGTCACGTTCGTTAAATTCTTCACGATAGATCTGAGTACAGATTTTGATAGGAACTTGGCGATATGGGCATAATGACTAACGATTTTTGCCACATCGATCACTTTTGGCAATAGTAGATAACAAGTGAATAACCCAGGAATGAGTACTAATGTGACACGCACAAGAAAGGGGAAATTATGGACCGCATCTTATTGGATCCTGAGTCTGAGAGCCAAACCCTGCATCGGTTCGAACACCTTTATTAAGGTAATTTTTAATCACCGTTCGTACATCGCTTAGTTCTACATTTATATGGGTCCAAGATCTCGCCGGGCGAGTGCTTTAAAACCGTCTCGAAATTAAATTCATCAATCATATTTACACAAAAGGGTTGTATCGCACCTTGAGTCCACTCCAGCAGCGGCTCGAGCATGTGCTTCCATGGGGGCCCGGGGCTGCTTTTAGGAAGCCTTCTAATGTCAGGAAGCTTACTTTTGGCGACTTGACAACATGAATGGACTTAAATGGAATGCTGTCACTCACGGACTTCAATACAAAGGACGGGTCAATTCATTCTTAATCAGGGCGACTAAAGGACCGGGACATGTGGAACATGAGGTTGGAAACTCACGATATGGGTAATTTATATTGGCGTCATGACAGGATGAAGTTTCGATTCCTAATCGGGGCGACTGGAACCAGATGTACACGAATCGGAACTCCAGAGGTGATGAATAATGATTCCCCGTTCAATGCGGAATAGTACTGAGCACTGAGACCTGAGGACAGCGATTATGAAGTGGACAGTCTTCTGGGCGACCTTTCATGTGTACGGGATGTTACATCCTTTGGTTTCGTGAGGATCTCAGCGGCTCGCTCATCATCAGGAGCCGGAGGAAGCTCAATCGTTCACCAAGCTCCTGGTAGGATACAAATCATGATCTCGCCCGAGTTCAGCACCGCTCCTCCTTCCGTGAAAGGTCCTTTTAGTAATTCCCTCGAAGTGCTGAGATCATCATCGTCCAGGGGTCATTGTCATTGTTGATCGATTCGAGATGAGGACCTAACGCCGCAACCAGATGTTCCTCTTCGGCGAGGCTTCCGCTGCGTCACCATCATGCCCCACTGCTGTCGCCAGCCGGGCGCTGAATCAGGGCCCGTTGAGTAGTTTCAAGATATCAACAATGGATTGCTGCCAATTCAACTGCTCGCCCCGTCGTTTGACCTTATTGTCTAGGATAACAGAGATGTCGGCCTGAGGCTGAGGTAGTTGAGCTGCGTGGACAGACAAGGGAATTGGTGATGATGAATTCGAGTGACCTGTCCAATTATTTACACACCAGGTATTGTAAATTAGTTGTGGACATGGTTGATCTGACGTTGTTCACGTGCGATTGATATACTCTCAACGATCTAGACTTACTTGAGTACCCTAAACTTATGCTTTGCGGATTCATGGGAAGTCGTTTCTTGGTGGTTATCCCGATGGACTTCATTGAACGAGGACTCTCACTAAAAAATCAGAGAATGCCATCCCGCCAGCATAAGTGGTGGGAATGGTGTGATATGCAAGCGCCAGCTTTATCCGTATATGGGCGTCTATGAGGCCTCGTTTGTATTTAGCAACGATTGGAACCGAGTCCGTTCTGACGAATTGCACTGGTTGTTTACATTGATGGACACTAGAAAGCGACAAGGTGGCGTGCTACGACGGTGCCCATGTCAGCATAACAAAAGACGAGAGAAAACAACAGACTTCAGATGGATCCATGGATAGGCGCCTAAGCCTGGCGGCTAACTCACAAATGATGTGGAATTCGCCAGAGGAGTACCAGTTACCTCGGTGAACGAGACGGAAACTCAAGTCATGGAAGGTCTCTTTCGACACCTGCTCGATGCAGACATCCTTGTCGAGAATGTGGAAAGAAAAGACAAACAAAAAACAACAGGGCCGGCATTCATTGACTCAAGGTCTTGCGTTCATGAACTTCCGCCACCTCAATTTCATTCATACTGCCAAAGCATCGGCAGCAAAGTGACATGGCCACTACGTATAGTAGTAACACACCGGCATCAGTGACAGGCCAGTCTCTATCCTAAGCTACAACTTTTTGTTACCGAATCAACAAAAATTCAAAAATGTCTGCAGACCCTTGGCGACACCAGGTGGAAACTTGAACGCCGTCAGCTTATCCCCAAACGTGCGGACGATCATCCCTATACACTCTTTCAACCCCTCGCTCATCTCAGACAAGATCGCATTTGCCTGTGCGCGTTCTGCCTCCACCGCTTGCTCGCGCTTGGTCTGCAGCTCCGGTTTTGCGTCCAGAGACGGACGAGCGGGAGGTCCCGAAATTTCACCCCGCCACTTGTCCACTTCCCCAAGAAACCGGACCATGGCCTCGAGGATCTTGGGTATATCCCTCTGCACGACCCCGTATTGGTCTTCAGCCAACGAAGCACACACATAATGTCCTAGCACTATACCACGCGTCAATGACACCCCGGACAAACGCAATTATTTAAATAAAACTCATACTTTGGAAAACGACCAAGTCCAACTCCCAATTCGGCAATCCGTTCTCGACCGCCTTGTGTACCCTCTCGCGGGTCCACCAATCGTAAACCGTCTTCGCGCCCAGTTTCAACCACCCCGGACATCCCTCCTGCTCTATCCACGTCATCGAGCGGAGCACGACCGCTCTCTCCTTCGCTTCAACCCAACCAGCGAGAACCGATGTAGTCCACCCGCCAACACCGTCGGTGCCAACAGCCACCACACCAGGAGGCGCCGCCGCGCCCCCCTCATCCGTTTCTCCCCGTTGTTGTTGTCGCACACCAGAAAGCATCTCCGAACCCGACCCCGACCTCGACCCGGTCTGCACCGTCATGCGCTCCCTCAAAACGCTCCTAAACAGCTCAGGCACTTTATAGTAGTCGGCAGCTGTTTGAACAGGACTTGTCGTCGTCGTCGTCATCCCTGTCCCTGCCTGCACTTTGTCTTTGTTTTGGTTTTGGGTTTGGGTCTGGCTTTGACTTGGAAGACCGGCCAGGGGAGACCTGAACGCAGAAGAAGAGGTTTGGAAGTACTTGACGGGTGTGCCATGGGAATGGCGTACTTGGCTGCTTTTTGCCAGGCTTCCGGGCGCCAGGTGCGGGTGTGGGCTCGGATGGAGAAGGAGGGTGGCCGCAGTGTGAGAGCGTCTGGGAATCGCGTCCCAGGAGGAGGGATTCCCGGACGAGGTGGGACCATAGGCTTGGCGTGTATTTTTGGTCGGAGAAGAGTGCGGAACGGAGGGTGGCGAAGTGTGGCAGGTGGGAGGGGGCAATGTCGCATAATTCCAGAAAAGCAAAGTAGTAGAAGGGGAATGGTGAAGGGGAGGCGGTGGAACCTGATACGAGCGCCACGTTAGGGTCGGCTGTTAATTGAGACACGGTGATAGGTTGAGAGGTGGATGACTCGAAGAAGACCGAGGCGAATTCCCAGGTGAGAAGTGTACTATATGCAACAAACCACCCTCGGACGAGGAGCGGGAAGTGGTAAAGGGGAAGGGTGAGTGTCCATTGTCCGCGCAAAAAATGCGCAGTGAATGGTGCGAGGAGGTAAGGAAGTAGAGGGAGGCGGTAAAGCAAAGGTAGGAAGAACCGGCAAAGTGCGAACAGGATGCAGGTAAGCGGAGTGCTGAGCGACGTGAGAAGGATACAGACGACGATAGTCAGAGGCATGATGAGAAGCCGTGAGGATGAGAAGGGGGAGGAGGAAAAGCGGAAGACGAAGCGATCCAGGAGGATATTGCGGAAGATGTAGATAACAGCGACGACGGTTTGCGACAAGATTAAGTAGATCAGGCGTGGATTGAGGTACAGAGGATGTTTTCTATGGAAGAAAAAATGAGAATGTAAATCAAATATGAGGAGATGACACGTACTTTGACTTGACGAACAGTCTGAGTTTGGAGTGTCCGTCAAAGGCGAAATGGAGAGCGAGTAGGACAAGCGAGGACAGGAAATACTTTCGTAGTCAAGTACGCCTTGCGAACAACCACAGCTGGCAGAGCAGCCGCCAGCATCAGCGCCTGTAGCAATGGCGCTAGTTCCAGAATCCACACATTCCACAAAGCAGCTTGGATCCAGCAAACGAGTGCGGAATGCAGAAAAATATGGCACACGAGGCGCTGTTGAGAAGGACGTGTTTTGCGAGTTGAACGTACGCCTGCTGTGAAGGCGGGACGGAGGATGTGTCACGTGTCGGGTCACGTCACGGCTGCTGACACATCGTGGTTTTACCTTCGACCATCTCTCGTGGGTACGTAGATGACTGTTTATGGAGAATCCGAGTCCTCTGCGGGCCACGGCATGGAATGGCCATATCAGAGCGAGTGAAATGCCCCGCGAAAGCTTCCCGGTGAATCACATCAACGCCGTCAATGAAGGTTCTGTGTTTCAGGAGCCAGTCTAGAGTTATCGTGACATGGTGGTATGATGGTTCTGCCAGTTGGCGACTTGGTGTACAAAAGGGTCAATTGTCGACTCACCATTTTCAGCGTCCAACTTCTTCAACTGAATAATTGTCGAAAAACCTCTTTTGTGCAACTTCCATTCGTACCTCGATGACTGGAGAAATCAAACAATTGTGGCTGTATCAGCGTCCATGCAAAGAAAAGTTCGGCGTTGAAGCAGGTCCGCGTAGATGTCCCGAGCATAAGCTGTACGAGATGTCAGCCGGCTTTTGTAACGACACAGTTCTCTCGCCTTTTCTCCCAACTTAGACGTTAAGTTCACGACCGTCGAGCCGATGGATGATGACTTAAGTGATGTCGTACCAAGCAACCTCGTTTCTAGACAGGTTTGTATTCATTCAAATCAATACGAATATTTGACCACACTGTGATGTCTAGGCGAGTCGAAGCGCTGACGGGGAGAGCGAATGCGTAGACGAGGAGCTGGAGGAGGTCGAGCTTATGAGCGGGGATGAGGCGGTCAAGGTGTGTCACTCTGCGTTTGGTGCGAGGTCAGGACAGCTGCAAGTTAGACGACGGGAAATGGATAAAGCCAAAGTAACCTTCTCTCTGATTTGATCTACTCATGCGATTTCACTCCAGGTAGCAGACGCTGTGAAACGATACTCTTATTTACTAGGACAAACGGAATTATTCAAGCACTTAATGGATAACAATCAAGGTTCAGGATCGTATGTGTGAATTCTGCATTTCTAATTCTGTCGTGAGACCCCCGAATATGGAGCACTGTTGGATTCTCAACCGAAACCAAAAGGCCGGCTGCTCGCATTCCTCATCACCATACAGAGACACAAGTGCTCGTTACCGAAAGTCAGAAAAGGAGGAAGATGAGGAGCGTTTGAAGGACAGGGAACTCGCTGTGGGTGGAGACGACCAACCGATGGTATTCGAGGAGTTGCCCAACTGTGAGTTGGCCGAAAATCTTCAACTCTTCATCGCTGCTGGCAACAACGTCCAGTCATTCACGGACAAGTGAGGGCCTATCAGTGTGCCCACTTCAGACGACAAACAATCTTGAATATGTCCGTTTTAGGGATTAGGCAAAACACATCATTCCTGGCCTATCTGAAACATTATCGCGAGATCCCCGGCTCTCATCTGATCGTCGCGCCCAAGTCTACTCTGCAAAGCTGGAACCGTGAGTTCGAAAGATGGACTTCGAATTTCCACGTCTCCGTTTTGGCAGGAACAAAGGAAGAGCGCGCGGATATCATTGCTAATCGGCTACTACTCCAAGAATTCGAAGTTTGCATCACCTCGTACGAGATTTGTCTCATTGAAAGGTCTGCCCTCAAGAAATTTTCATTTGGATACATCATCATATATAGACGAAGCATATCCCATCAAGAACGTAGATCCAATTCTCTCGCAAATCGTTTGGTCATTCACTTCCCGAGAGGCCGCCTTTCCAAAACAATTTGAAGGAGCTTTCGCTCTTCTCAACTTTATTTGTCCCGAGATCTTCGTACATTAAGAGGACCTTGACAGTTTCTTACACAAAGACGATAGCGGTGTTGAGGGCGAAGAAGCCAAGACCAGAAAGGTCGTTGTAAGCCTTACATAACATTTTACGACCTTTATATTGTAACTACGAGTAATCTCATTTTTTGGTCATTTGTCACGCCATGAGCTTTATGTAACAATACATCCACTTGCACAAAACACATATCCAGACAACAACGAATGAGAAACCCGCTCGCATTGCTGAAGGACGGCAATGCAGGATCGTCAAGAAATTAGTGGCTTTGGGGCAAACGGAGGGAAGAAGTGAGAGCAAAAAGGGGGAACCCAACCCTCAAGTCATGGCCACGACTCACCAACAGATTGGGACGGTCCTTGGCATGATACATTCTTTCTTCTTCCTGATACACGGCGTCGGGGGGTTCCTTTTTCAAAAGACGGAAATGTCACCACTCGATTTTGCATCCACGCAATCTGAGCTATTAGCAGTCAGCCCACAGAAGAGGATGACGTTGAAATGAACTCGCAAGACTTGGTACGGATTTTCTTGCTGACAGGGTCGAAGCTTGATTGTTTTCTTGAGGTCGCGAAGGTCGACAGTGATCATCACAAAGGACAGCGTGACTCCGAAGTTCGGGGACAAGTTTGGTGTGACACAGTGACCTGCACAGCCTTGCTTCTTCGCCATACACCATCCAGCATCCGACCTGCGTAATTGGACGCTCAAGTACCACCCAAGTATCAGAACCTTTTTGTGGCACAGCTTTTGCTATAATTGTCACACCCCTCTAGTCCTAGACGCTTGTTTCTTCGCGCATCGTTCCGACACCAGAAGCTCGCCATCGCGCTGTTCGACAGTTGACTTTCTGTGATTACGAGTAACATCTGCAGTGTCATATTCTCCTTCTCAACTTGCTCCCAGCCAGATACTGTTTTGCATACCATTCTACGATCAACTCAGTCATGTCTGACACTGCACTTCCTCAGGATGCACATGCAATGGGTGAGTTTGAATGTTAGGATCTTACCTATAGAATTTATAACATAATTACAATAGTTGAAGACTCAGAAATGATGAATATACTCAAGAGCCTGATATGCATGTCCTCACTTCCGCATCCTTGTCATTGGAAGAGCTAATGCAGGCAAAACAACTATTCTTGAGAAAGTTTGTGGTGTGGCACAAGGGACAAAACCTGTTATATATGATCAGGATGGAGCTCTACTTAAGCCCAAGGGGTTGGCATGATTGAAGCAATTGTTTCAGAGAAAGGACTCTGGTACTCATTTAAAACCAACAATAGAGGTGGGCTGCCTTATGTACTTTGATTGCCATTGACTTCAGAACCACCTTTCAGCGGGGTATACATGAGATTGAGCACCAGATTACATATCCTGGCAGCAACTTCATCTTCCATGACTCACGGGGCTTTGAGGCTGGTTCCAAGGAAGAGATGGAGGATGTTTGGAAATTTATTGAGAAGAAATCTATGGCAACTGATCTCAAAGATCAATTGCATGCAATTTGGTGCATTTGTATTTTGTTTAACATTTTTCATGCTTCATCTGATGTCTGCTGCCATAGGTACTGTATACCCATGGATAGTCCGCGCCCCCAGCACATGTAGAGCTTCAGTTCTTCGATAAGGGCACTGGAGGTAAGTCAGCAGTCATTCCTACCACAGTTTATTGATAGAAATGCAGTTCCTTTGGTGGTGGTCTTCACCAAGTTTGATGGCCAAATCATACAAGAATGGGGTAAACTTACTGATATGAAACATAAAAAGGCTAAGTGGGAAAGGGCCAGAGAAAATGCTGAAAAAAACTTTCAGGACATTTACCTGTCTAGAGTGATGAATACAGAATACCCTCCAAAAGTATGTGTCAAGTTGGAAGGTGAGCAATAAGATGTATTTAAGTTTGTTATAAATGACCCTGTGTTGACAGGGATGCACAAGGCTGAAAAAGATTGTGCTGATCTGACAGAGAAAACAGCTCAAACAATTGACAATGCCAGTTTGCATTATCTCTTTGTGTCAACCCAGGCAAACAACTTGGATCTCTGTTAAAAATGCTCTTCGGTGAGATTAATCCACAATTATAACCAGCACATAGTGTGATGCATTATAGACATGTTTTGAGCAGGGAACTTGTATGGAGAGCAATTCCTGCAATTATGTTGTCCTACTTCCCATATTTTTGGGTAAGTAAAGTACATTCTATTTCTGTTAGGAAGACTATACTACAATAAGTCCTGGATGGTATGCCATTTTCACACTGAATTAACAATGTCAACACTTTTGGAAAGGGAGAACATGATGTAAGTTTATTTACATATTTTCATGTCTTGTATCTCATGCATTGTATATAGAATGTGAGTATCTCCACATAGCAGATGGTGAAATTTACAAGGTATACTGTCTTGTTGTGTTGGAATAGAATTTGAAAAATGTGAGTGATTATACAGCTTTTTTGCCATTCAAGCTTGACAATATGACATTAGTGGGTAAATTATGCTGAAATCCATTTTGATATGCAGTTTGATGGATGGAACAGGAAGTGAGTGGCAGTATACTTAGTCATTCCATTGGCTGATCCAAGAATTTGTAGGAAGTAAGTTATACTGTATATTTGTCTGCAAAGGAGAGCCAATCAATATCCTTGACCAACAGTCTGTGAGTGTCATGGGCAGTGCTTAATGATTAGTCTCATCAAATTGTGATCAACAGAGAGTGGGTGTCAGTGCCCATTTTTTGCAGGAACTCTCCTAACATCTGATCCCATGACCAACAGAAAGTGAGTGACAGTGCCCATTTTATGCCAGGGACTCTCCTGACATATAGCAACAGAGAGTGAGTGACAGTGCCCATTGTATGCCAGGGACTCTACTGACATCTGATCCCATGATCAACAGAAAGTGTGTGACAGTGCCTATTGTATGCCAGGGACTCTCCTGACATCTGATCCCATGACCAACAGGATGTGAGTGACAGTGCCCATTTTATGCCAGAAACTCTCCTGACATCTGATCCCATAACCAACAGAGAGTGAGTGACAGTGCCCGTTTTATGCCAGGGACTCTCCTGACATCTGATCCTATGGCCAACAGGAAGTGAGTGACAGTGCCCATTTTATGCCAGGGACTCTGATCCCATGACCAACAGTTGGTGAGTGACATTTTATGTCAGGGACTCTCCTGACATCTGATCCCATGACCAACAGTTGGTGGGTGGCAGTGCCCATTTATGCCAGCCACTCTCCTGATATCTGGTCCCATGATCAACAGAAAGTGTGTGACAGTGTCCATTTAATGCCAGGGACTCTCCTGATATCTGATCCCATGACCAACAGTGGGTGAGTGACAGTGCCCATTTTATGCCAGGGACTCTCCTGACATCTGATCTCATGACCAACAGGATGTGAGTGACAGTGCCCATTTTATGCCAGGGACTCTCCTGACAAATGATCCCATGATCAACAGAAAGTGAGTGACAGTGCCCATTTTATGCTAGGGACTCTTCTGACAGATAATCTCTTGACCAACAGGAAGTAAGTGGTGAAAATGCCTATTTTATGCCAGGGACACTCCTGACATCTGATCCCATGACCAACAGTTTGTGAGTGATTATGCCAGGGACTCTCCTGACATCTGATCCCATCACCAACAGAAAGTGAGTGACAGTGCCCATTTTATGCCAGGGACTCTCCTGACATCTAATCCCATGATGGACAGAAAGTGAGTGACAGTGTCCATTTTATGCCAGGGACTCTCCTGACATCTGATCCCATGACAAACAGAAAGTGAGTGACAGTGCCCATTTATGCCAGGCACTCTCCTGACATCTGATCCCATGATCACCAGAAAGTGTGTGACAGTGGCCATTGTATGCCAGGGACTCTCCTGACATCTGATCCCATGACCAACAGGATGTGAGTTACAGTGTCCATTGTATGCCAGGGGTTCTCCTGACATCTGATCTCATGACCAACAGTTTGTGAGTGACAGTGCCCATTTTATGCCAGGGGCTCTCCTCACATGACTGACAGAGAGTGAGTGACAGTACTCATTTTATGCCAGGGACTCTCCTGACATCTGATCCCATGACCAACAGTTTGTGAGTGACAGTGCCCATTTTATGCCAGGGGCTCTCCTGACATGACTGACAGAGAGTGAGTGACAGTGCCCATTTTATGCCAGTGACACTCCTGACATCTGATGCCATGACCAACAGGAAGTGAGTGACAGTGCCCATTTTATGCCAGGGACTCTCCTGACATCTGATCCCATGACCAACAGTGGGTGAGTGACAGTGCCCATTTTATGCCAGGGACTCTCCTGACATCTGATCCCATGATCAACAGAAAGTGAGTGACAGTGCCCATTTTATGCCAGGGACTCTCCTGACATCTGATGCCATGACCAACAGGAAGTGAGTGACAGTGCCCATTTTATGCCAGGGACTCTCCTGACATCTGATCCCATGACCAACAGTGGGTGAGTAACAGTGCCCATTTTATGCCAGGGACTCTCCTGACATGACCAACAGAGAGTGAGTGACAGTGCACATTTGACTCTCCTGACATGACCAACAGAGAGTGAGTGACAATGGCCAATTTATGCCAGGGACTCTCCTGACATATGGTCCCATGACCAACAGGAAGTGAGTGACAGTGCCCATTTTATGCCAGTGATTCTGCTGACATCTGATCCCATGACCAACAGGAAGTGAGTGACAGTGTCCATTTTATGTCAGGGACTCTCCTGAGATCTGATCCCATGACCAACAGAGAGTGAGTGACAGTGCCCATTTTATGCCAGGCACTCTCCTGACATCTGATCCCATGACCAACAGTTGGTAAGTGACAGTGCCCATTTTATGCCAAGGACTCTCCTGATCCCATGACCAACAGTTTGTGAGTGACAGTGCCCATTTTATGCCAGGGACTCTCCTGACATCTGATCACATGACCAACAGTTTGTGAGTGACAATACCCATTTTATGCCAGGGACTCTCCTGACATCTGATGCCATGACCAACAGGAAGTGAGTGACAGTGCCCATTTTATGCTAGGGACTCTTCTGACAGATAATCCCATGACCAACAGGAAGTAAGTGGTGACAATGCCTATTTTATGCCAGGGACACTCCTGACATCTGATCCCATGACCTACAGGATGTGAGTGACAGTTCCCATTTTATGCCAGTGGCTCTCCTGACACTGATTCCATAACCAACAGCAAGTGAGTGATATTGCTCATCTTCTTTCCAAGCACATTAATCTACCATCAGTTTGTATGCTTGTTCAGTTGCATCACACTCAAATTCTCATGATAATTATTATTAGCTCTCTGTGATCATTGCATGTGGGGTAGAAACAGATGAAACAATTGCATTCCAGATAGTTAGGGTTCATGTTTTCTCCAAGAGTTATGTATTGACTTTAGCCTTATCAGCCATCACATTGTCAAGCCATAGCTGGTAAACAATTTGTTCATTTATGAAACTGATTCATGTTGACAATTCAAAGCATCTATCATCATTGCTAAGCAAGCATTTTGGGAAAGAGAACATATTTCAATGGCTTTGAAAAATGCTCTTGACCAGTTCATGAAACAGGATTATTTGAAGAGACTCAAAGTTCAGATTACTGCTCAGTCTATGCCATCAGATGATGCAGACTTGTTTTCATATTTGTATAATCAGACTAACAATTAACAGTATGCACTCAATTTAATCCCCTTTCCTTTGCTAACCTTTGTGATGCATTTAGATGCCACACTGTCATTGTCATCTTTGTTATGTCTACCTTGTTTGTTTACTGATTTGTATATATGATGTTTATTGCTTGTAGTTAACAAATGTTACCAGGATTTCATTTTCTTTTCCAATCTATTGGTCCCCTCCACTGTGGCACAGTGTGAGCTAGCCCTTTTATGGAAGGCCAGGGCTGGATTGGCCCAGTGACATGACACCAAAAGGTCAAGGAAGAAGTCTATAGATCTATGCCTGCATTGTTGGAATGTGCATCATTCTCACTCTAGTGGACAAGATGTGGGAATAAATCAAGAGTTCAACCTAACTGCTATCAATAATATGAACCCAGTAGTGATGTTGCCAAAACAGTGGAAATTGAATCTTATATTCTGTGGTGTTGATTGCTTGAGGCTTTCCTCAAAGCTGGTAATGATGGCAAGAAGTTTGCAGAAGAACCAGCAAGGTATACAGTTGATCCAAGCCATCATTTTCTGATGCTAGGCACAGTGGAGATTTACAATAATTCCTATTGTAATGATCACTAGATAAGTGTTGGCTGCTGCTGGCTGCAATCTTGCTTGCCTGAGTGTTTTTCCCATAGATACATTGTAAATAGGATGTAATAAATGACTGGTTTGTATCTATACAGCTCTTTTTCCCCACTTTTTCCATTATCTGCTTTTCCATTGTGTCTGGCAGAAATATCACAAGCTATTATTGACATCACACCTCCTCTGAGAGTGTTAGGATTGCAATCCTAGCCCCTCAATTTTGGTTTTACTCTCTAGAGCAATCTGGACAAGGTCTACGAGTGGAGTCATAGTGGCCGTGCCCAACCATGCATTCTCAAGAACAATAAGAGTGAGTCAGAGTGGGGGAGTGCCAATGGGTCAAGGAGCCACAAGGTGTCCTCATAGAGTAGTATATAAATAGGTAACTTGTAGCTGAAGTCTCCCCAGACTTCAGATAGTTTATCTCTTGCCCCAATCTATCTTGTTTTGTCTGGCCTGTGATGAGGCCTGTGGGTCCCCTAGGGGGATGTAAGGGTTGTGGTTATGGGGTGTGAGCTCATAACAGAGAGGTTCTGTTCAACTTACATATATGTGGCATTATCTTGATCATCAGCAAATGTTTGCTCATTTTGTAAAGATTGGTGTGGTGTGAAAGAATGACCTGAGCAAAAAAGTCTAAAACAATTACATAACATATTACAGCACACTGGCTACATGCCAAATAAAAGACTTTGTAAAATCAGATCAAATCTCATTGATCATGCCTTCTCTGCTGAAAGTGTTACACCTATAATGTCTTCAGATCATCAATCTCAAGGACAACAAGAGCAAGGTTTCCTCAAGGGATCACCAAGCTACTAGATGTGTAAGACTGGAGGTGAGAGTGTGCAAAGATGAGCTAACAGTTCAGTTGAACAGTTTGACCATTAAAACTAGACTGGAGGGCCAGTCTGTATATCAAGAGCTTATATATGTTGAAACTCTGACAGTTATTATAGTAGTTACATTAGATTAGTTACATTCATTACAAAACTAATGTAATGAACATCTTATCTAATCTATATCTAATCTATATCTTATCTAATTAGATAAGATTGAATAACTATTAATTAAGTGTTTCATATTTAATCATAAATAGCTTACATAATAATAGTCATGTGACTTATGACTCACAATTATGACTCACAGTTATGACTCATTTATAGTCATAATGACTCATAATTATGACTCATGATGACTCACACTGAGTCATATGACTCATACAACGTCATATAGAATGAAATGATGTCATATAGAACATCATAGAAGGAATATAAATAGAAGAAGACTCAGAATGACTTGTTTTAGGGACCAATATTATGTAATAGGTAGATTACACTGTACTTAGGTTAGGGTTTCTGAAACATATATAAGGAGGGCGTTCTGAGTGACTATCCCCTCAGTTTTACAACTAACATTAGTATTACTACTAAGGCAACACTACTAAAGAATGTAAGTATAATTGAAACCTTACTTAGCTAGTGTATGCACTGCTGTCCTTTGTTTCAATAATATATAACTACAGGAGTATGTAGGCATGTGATAAATAGAACAACACATGTGATAAATGAGAGTAGCATGTGATAGTAAGGGCAGGCATGTGATTAAAGAGACTCTAGCATAAATGACAAAGTAAGAAAGGCATAATAATAAGAAAAACATACTGCATAGGGATAGGGGATTTACATAAGGCATAATTGAGACATGATTGTAACATAGCCTCTGTTCTAAACTAAAAGTCTATCTTTTCCAAAGATAAATCAATAACAAAACATATGAAGTTGAGGATAACTCAGTACAGTCGACTCCCTCTAAACCCATACCCCTCAGGATAGGCAAAAGGTTATGGATTTTCAGAGAGTATGGGGTAAGGGAGGGACCAATTACTGTATCACCAAATGTACACCACCATGACATACATTTATCTTCTAGAATACCTGTTTATGGGCTACTTTACCAAAGTAGTCCATCAGTTTTGTGTCTTTGAGATTCTGCATCTCTACAACCTTTGTCTGCCATCCAAAAGAACCTCCAGCTTTTGTGCAAATGGGCAGCAGTTTACACTCCCCCCCTGTTCCGAGTGGATTCCGAGTTCATTATGAGGATTCTGAGCAGAATCCAAGTCCATTCCGAGTCCATTCTGAATTATCACCAATTGGACTCAGAATCCAAGTAGAATCTGAGCCCATTCTGAGTTGACAGGAATCTGAGCTGAACTCAGAATGAACTCGGAAGGAAGTTGGAATCTGAGTCCATTCTTAGTTGCATTACAAGTGCATTATATTCAATTATGACATAGCCCAGGTACACATATGAGTACACCTTTGCTTTATACCTCTTCTGAGGTCTCCTAACATGGATGTGACTTGCAAGTATCAGTACCCATCACACTAAGCCATGCTCTAACCATTTTGCCAGCTTGCAAGCACTGTGGAGGTTTGATGAACTTCAGGTATGTTTACTGGGGTTTTCTGGGTTGCTGAATTCATTGGTGATGTTGCTATAGTGTAAAAATTCAACATGGATTAGCCATGCTCATTTGGATATTTGTTTGTATGAGTGATGCATGAATAATAGTAGCCTCCAGGGCACACATCCAATATTGTTCAAATATGGGTCATCACATATTACCTTGGAGGTAATGATACACACAAATATGTCTTGTCACATATAACTTTGGAGGTGATGATCCACACAGATATGTGTCATCACATATTACTTTGGAGGTGGTGATGCACACAGATATGAATAGATGATGGCCTGTCAAACCCTTCACAAATGTCAAGGTGGTTGCATAGTGTCAGTAATATATATAGACACAATATACTGTACATGTATATGTTCTACCTATCCTCAATCCTCCTCTGAGTCTCCTAAATTCTCCTCAACTGCCTTCTTTTCCTGCCTTTCAATAACATGTTTTGCATGATAGAAAAGCATAGTATGGAAAAACAAATGAAAGTTCCAAGATGTCATCCTCCTCAAAATATTGTCAAATCCACCTAACCAAGCATTCAACTGTTCACAAGCTTGTGTATTAAATGCATGCTTGTAATAAGGTCTGCCCCTCTCATCTCTCTCCACAATTACCAAGTTAGGGGCTGATCCATCCAAAGGAGCTGGATTGCACCATTTACAACACAATGTATCAGTTGCCCAATGATTAACATAGTGGTAATGATCCACAATGAATCTACTGGTATTCTTCCACCTTTCCCATGATTCATTTGTGATACTCCTGCAAAGTACCAGGCAGGCCTTGTCAATATAAATGTAAGCAGGTTTACTCTCCTCAGTTGGATAAACATGCTCCAGAAATTCCAATATAGCTGTTGGAGATTCAGATTTTATGAACTTTCTCCATGCAATGACAACACCACAGGGTGCACAAATGGTTTCAACACAATAGGTTCTTGGAGGCCTGAAGAGTCCTGCTTGCCCTCCTTCAACATTCTCTTCAACACCATCTTCAACATCATGGGGTTGCTGTGCTTGATCAGCAGCAGGCATCCAAGGCCATGTCTCATCCAACCTTCTCATGGCCCTTCTGTAACCCCCCAGTACATTTGTTCTGTGATTGATGACATGCCCTTGCCAATTTCCTTGATGTTGTGCACATGCTTGTATACCTTGTATTTTAACACTGTTGCAACCTGTGACATGACACAATCTGCCAACCAAGTTTTCATGAAATGCACAATATACCCCTCCTCATGCATTCTGCAAGTCACTAGTACAATTCAAATAGCCACAATACTGAAACTCATGAATATAAATTAAGCAATAGTAGTGCATGGACTTACAGTATGTCCTGTGACAATTCCATCCACCACAACCATTTTTACAGGAGCACAGTTTTCAACAATGTTTGTTTGAAATAGTGGTGCAATTAATCCATCCTCATAGCTGATTCCACCTGAATTCTGCACCAATTCAGCATGACTTACAGTCCTTGACAAGCAGAGTCCTGACATACATATTAATCTGGGAACATATGAGCACTGTACCCCCCTAGAATACCCAGTCATTGTTGGTCATGTGGTGAGGGGGCAGTTGTTGTTGGTGATGTGTGCGGCGGTTGTTTGTGATGCATGACTAATGACACAGATGGCTGTGGACAACAACGTGGACTGGTGATGCAGTGACAAGTGACATGGTGGTGACATGGGATGGTCAGCAATGTGCATCACAGTCATGTGACCGTGACACGTGATGATCAACATGGCTTGGATATATAATCTGAGCCTTTTCCACTGGCACACTCCGAGCTCGGGCAGTCCTAGGACTGCTCGGGTTTGTCCTAGCTGGGCTTGGAATCAGCTCGGAATGGGCTTGGACTGCACTTGTAGTCCAAGTTCCATTTTGAGTGGGCTCTCTGCCAAAATTCCAAGCTTGGAATTGAAGCTCGGAATCTGATTGGAATACGAGGACTCCTCGTAACACACTCAGATTCCGAGATTTGAGGGGGGGGGAGAGTAAAGTGCTCCAAATGGGTCATCCATCTCCTTTAGGTATTTGACCAAAACAACAGTAGGGGGTAAGTGAGACATGATGTAATAATGTCCCAGAGTTGTCAATAGATGTGTTTTGCCTGAGGTTGCTTAAAGCGAGGCTCCAGGGCCCATAACCTATAGGAAAATATGTGTGGGGAACTATATCCACAAGTGGGATACATGAGCAGCATGCACTATCCAGTGTGCAGGACAGCAGGTGCAAGGCGTGAGACACTGGAAGTTGAGCATGTGAATTATTCTTTAGATGAGTGTATGTGGGGCAGCAGACTTATATTATTTTAGCACCCTACTTTACTTATATATGGTATTATACTTCACAGTGGTTCTGATATGTGCAGTGGCTCAGATATATCTGATCCTCGCATAATCCCAACAGATACATTAATCCCCATAGGGATATATTGAACCTGATAGGTTCCATAACAGTTATTATAGAGTTCAGGAAGATGCTGAAATGTTCCATATTCAACAGGACCAAATGCAGACATGCTGTACACATGAAAGGATCACTCCCAACATGTGGACTTTGTGCTAGTCTACCTGTGTGGCTCACAAGTCCGTGATGACAAAGCAATGACTAAGGCTCAGTTGGCAGTCTCCAAAGATAGTGCTGAAACAGCCAAAGGACCACCAATATGGCTGGTGAACTTGCCACCAAGCCCAGGCACTCTGTTATGACTATACAATTTTCAGGACATTTTTCCATATTTTTATCTATTTTCTCTGGGGCCCTATGGGTGCATTGGTATACAAGATGGATAAATGCCAACCCCTATGTAAAGGTGCCCAATGATTAGGTCAGTGGTTGTGTCAGCCAGGGGCTGTACAGATAACAAGACAATAAAGATCACATGGGGATAGGGGTATAGTGGGAAGGTGTAGATAGTCGTCATGGTTTTGTTGCTGTGCATACATAGCCCTTGGGGCATGAGGCTGCTGCACACAGACCATGGTAGGGGTATATAAGGTAGAGCATTGTAGGTAGGAGTCTCTAAGACTCTAGATAGTTTGCTCTCACCCAGCTTACCAGTCTACTGTGTCAATACATCTCTTCTCTCTTATCATCTCTAATGAGGCTTGTGGTTGTGTGTGGGATTAGTCCTAACATAATCTAGAGTCTTTCAACCACACCCTTCATCATTTGCCACAGCGCCAAGCATGTCTTGCTTGTTGTTGCTCACAGTGTCAAAGCAATCCATAAAACCTTTTCTGTCTGACAAAATGCTTGTTACACCACAAGACCAGTTGCAGCCTCAATTAGTCAACAACTGGGTCACAACTGACTCAGGGACCACACTAGGCAACAAAACAGTTCTAGACAAGAGTAGTCATGTGCTGGGTTGTGGACCAGGCAGGGTCACCCCAGGCAGCTACACTTAGGGCTCCCAAAGTTCAGTTCAGTTCAGTTCAGGGGCATTTTCAGCTGAACCAGAACCAGAACTGAACCTGCCAGAACTGGTTCTGTTGGTTTGGTTCTGGTTCAGTTCGGGTTTGAACCAATGAACCATGGGGAAAATCCCTTTTTAGTATATTTGAGGTGGCAATGGGCTTGGCAGGCTGTGGGCAGGTGGAAATGGGTGTTGTGAGGTTGTGGGCAGGTCAGCAGTGGGCTTTCCAGTGGCAGGAGGGTGGCAGTGGGTTTGGTGGGTGGTGTGCAAGTGCAAGTGGGTGTTGGGAGGCTGTGGGAAGAGGGTGGAGGCTGTGGCAGCAAGTGGGCAGCTGTGCAGGTGGAGGCTGGTGTAGCAAGCAGGCAGCCATGCAGGTGGAGGCTGGGGTGGCAAGTAGGCAGCAGTGAAGGTGGAGGCTCAGGCAGCAGTGGGTGATGGCAGTTAAATTGCCTGGTGGTGGCTCAGGCAGCAGTGGGTGGTGGCAGTCAAATTGCCTTTTTTGGAACTCGGTTTGGGCAGTTCGGTTCTGGTTTGAACCAGTTCTGCAAGTTCTGGGGCTGCCCGAACCAGAACCAGAACAAATTGGGCCATGGCCAAACCAGAACCAGAACTGAACCAGAACTGTCAGTTTGATTTGGAACTGAACTTTGGGAGCCCTATGCAGAATGGAACTACAAGATCTATGACAAAGAAATGTTGGCAGTAATGCATGCATTTTATGAATGGTCACACTATCTCAAGAGTGCCAAAGAAGTGGTGGAGGTTCTAACAGATCATCAAACCTCACGTACTTCCATAAAGCCCAGAACCTCAACCAAAGACAAGCACAATGGGTTACAGACTTGCAGGAGTACAACTTTGTGATCAAACACCATTCCAGAAAATCAAATTCAAAAGCAGACTTATTGTCAAGACAAGCAGGTCATGAACAGGGACAGAATAATAATGAAGGAGTAATTCTCCTGAAAGAGCACCTATTTGTACAGCTCATGGACAATGACCAGGCTATCAAAGAGTTGCTACATGATGTGGCAAAAATCCCAAAGTGACAGTGGGAGACTCAAGTGTGAGAAGGCTTGGAAAGGGAAGACCCTGACTATACCATGGTGAATGGAATAGTGCATTGGAAGAGACAGGCATATATACCAACAAATAAGCAACTTCATGGAAGACTAATTGAACAAGTCCACTCATGGGGACACTCAGGCATTGTCAAAATGCTGGAGTTAATAACTTGGGACTACTGGTGGCTGTAAGGACTTACATAAAAGCATGGATCTGACACTAAAGCCTCTGCACCAAAACAACACAATGTTCAGTACGACTGAACATCTGGATCCACATATATATAGAGATGTACACCCAACCCCAGAACGCACATGCCTCAACCACTGGGAGTGCCACTTGCACACACTCAACTGGGGAGTGGTCACACCGACTCCTGGTGATTGTAACAGTGGCCAAATATGTGCAAGGACATTGAGAAGTATATCCCTGGATATGAAATGTGTCAGTGTGCCAAGCCTGACCAACAGTCTAGAGTGGCCCCTCTGCATCCTAATGAAATCCCATTGGAACCATGGGAAATCATATCCATGGATTTAATAGGACCATTACCATCATCATTTGCCACAGCGCCAAGCATGTCTTGCTTGTTGTTGCTCACAGTGTCAAAGCAATCCATAAAACCTTTTCTGTCTGACAAGGCGCTTGTTACACCACGAGACCGTCTTCAGCCTCAATTTCGACAGTCGACAACTGGGTCACGACTGACTCAGGGAACATTCTGTCTACACAAAAAGCCTGAATGAGAGTAATGGCGTGCTGGGTTGTGGACCAGGCAGGGTCGCCCTGGGCAGTTACATCAGGTTTTTCAGAAAAGCGCAAGGAACGTGTGAAAGCAATCATCAGTGGTGACCTGTATCAAGGCATACAGTCTGAGAATACCAATCACATATCGGATCTAACAATCTGAGCACAAGGACATCTCAGTGAAGCGCCGGGCAGCACCGCTTTTGGTCATTTGGTGGAATAAAATTGAAGAATTGTGTGTGGGTGTGTTATTGACCACAACAAAGAGTGACTGTATTTGGAAGTATGGTTACTGAAGAAAAGGCGACATCTCCCTACTTGGGACGTCATACCATTTTTGGAACACGCTTGGATCTGGGATCCAAAACAATGGAACTATCGTTCAATTATGTATTGCCAAGGGCAGCAATGTCCTTGATGGAGATTGGAAACATTTTTGGTCTAGAATGGGCAGCAGGGTGCCCTTTGCCCCACAAACAAACTGAGTCGGCCAAGTCGGGTGACTATTGACAATGTGATGCACATGTCCACGCATCGTACTTATGGTGCAAGGAGCAGCGCCGTTTAGAAAAGCTCAAGCTGCGCAGAGCAGCATATCAACAACAAGTGCTTGAGGAAGTGGCCTTCCGCAAGCAAAAGGAGGCATGGGAAATTCTCATGCAGGAAAAGCGTGAGGCGCTGCAACAAAAGAGGAAGTTCCAGCAGATGGAATGAGAATTGGAAGCGGACCAACGGGTGCTTGAACAGGTGCTTGAGCAGCTCATCGATCAACCAGACGTCAGGGAGGCAGTCTTCAATTCTCCCTCCAACATGCTGCTTCTGTTACAAGGGTTCAATGTGTTTACTCTGAAACACAATGGATTGGTCCTTATGGCAAAGGAAAGGAACAAGCTGATGCACGCCTCAAATGGCAACATCAAGGTTAAGCACTTGGGCTGTATGACGCGGTATGCTCCATACATGTATGAATGGAGAAAATCCAGATCCAGTTCATCGCCAATCATGGAACCCAACTCTTTGGTAAGTCACATGGGGCTGGATAATGATGGAGAAATGCTTCCCGAATGGGAAGACTTCATGGACTTACACTTGGCCAACTGGGGAATTCGGACAAAACAGGAATATATGGAACACTGGGTTGAGAACCAAGAACGGGTAGTATTACCTGGAGTCCCAACAAACGAGGACCGACCTAATTATCATTGGCGAAAACCCGGATACTGTTATATGTATCTATTCAAGCCAGAGTACTACGATCTGTACCATTGGCCGGCTTGGCCCACTGTCACCGAGATTGCGTCTTGGAATACCGAACTAAGAAATCCATTTGCACGATTCAGTCTCCAAGACAACTGCCAGCGGGATCAATTCCACGTGTTAGAGGAATTTATGATCCAGATAGAGGACGGTGATGATATTTGGGACTGGGGAAGCATCGATGAGATGATCGCTAGGGGAACATACAACAAGCGGGCTAGATGGGGTGGAAAGGGCTTCTTTTGCCGAAACAAGAAAAAGAAGAAGGCCCAATCATATACGGGTTCAACCCTGTCCATCAAGTGTGAAGGAGGTGACGTGGAACTTTCCAGCATCCCTGTACACACAAGTAAGCCCAACCCAGTCTTGTACCTGATTACTGGATCTACACCACCTAGGACCTCGAAGCAGTCTACCCCACCTCCGGTGCCACCAAAAATTCCCACATACGCCGAAGCAATCAAAGCCAAAAAAGCGGAATTTAACACAATCATGCGTACCCATGGCAGTGATTGGAACTGGCATGATGGGCCTGTAACCATGGCAGAGGACTGGATGATTGAAGCGGGACCTAGCAATTTGCATGAAGTGCAGAAATGGCGAGAGATAGATCACTGGCGTAGAACTGTAGCCAACGAAGTAGAGCACGCTTATCCATATCCTGTGGCACAATTGAGTAGTGAAATCTTACACCCGGACATTCTGGGATTCTGCTATTTGGTGATGTTTAAGAAACAGTACTGGAACAGTTTCAAATGGCCAGCCTATCCGCAGATCCAAGAGATCTATCAATTCGATCGATGAATGAGGGAGTTGCAGGCAAATGTAAGAGCCTGAAAGACTTATGGGCACAAAGGATGTGTCCATGTGGAACATGTGTCTCAGGGGCTCAATGCCTGGACTCAAATGGAAGACTGGATCTTGAAAGGGTATGGATGGTACTATGTTGGTGCATTTCAATGGACTGTGCAAATGGCTGTAGGACTTAGGGATTTCTTGATTGGATACACACAGGTCATGCCGCACCCCTTGCCGCCACAAATTCCCTTGACCGGAACAAATCAAGATGACGTGGTGGATAGACAATGGCAGATCAACGATATAGAGGAGTCCAGGATGGCGACAGTCAATGGCTTCAGACAACTCCTTACTAATGTTCTGGAAGAATGGCAATGCACACATCCTTGGCCCTCACTGGCTCCATTGACAAAAGCCAAGATGCCCGATCACTTCAAGGGTAATCCAAGTCAGGTGGACAATTGGCTGTGCATGATGGAGGTCTATTTCATGCTGGCGCGGGAAACAACAGTCCGGAGACGCATCGTCATTTGTCTGTATCATACCAGAAAAGGCAAAGGAAACTGTGCTGGGGAATGGGCTGGAGTCAAACTCCAAGAAATCCAAAAGGCGGACGAGGAATATGAAGGGAAACATGCGTGTGCTCCGACAAGATATCCTTTGGATCTGACATGGGCGGAGGTAAACAACAGACATTGAGCTCCTTTACAACCTGAGGATCAGCCACTACATTGGACACATCCGCCCAACACAAACAAGTACCCCTGGACTACTTGGGCAGCATTTAAAACAGAGATGCATGAATTCTTCATGTCCACCGAAACCAAGCAGCATGCAATGGATGATTTGATGAAGTTGGAGCAACGCAATACCCCCATCGAAGATTACATCATCAAGTTCAATGCATTATTACCATTGGTGGGCTGGGGAGAAAACACTCTCAAGGATCATTTCCTTAACAGGATCAACCCTGCACTAGGTGTGGAATTGATCAGACATGGGAATCTAGCAGACAATGCATCCCTAAAAACGATTCAGGATCGAGCAGTGCAGTTGGCGCGGGTATATCGGAGAGCAAAGGAGGCGTACGGCAAGAAGAAAAGCCGTAATGAATATAAAGAAACACCAGTGGCCAAGGAGACAAAGGCACCCATACAACATAGCATGCCCACCATGTCAACATCTAGCAGAGATCCCAATGCCATGGATGTCAACAAGGCAAAACGACGCACAGGGGCGTGCTACAACTGCAGCAAAGAAGGACACTTCACCAGAGACTGTCCTGAACCAAAGCGGTTCAGTAAGAAAGATAAAGGAAATGGCCGTATTCAAGAGTTGAAGATAGAGGAGCTCACTGAGGAGCAATGGAAGGAATACAGAAAAGAGAAGGGTTTTGGCGACAGCCAGTAGGCAAGCACTCCACACTGCTGGCTGATAAAGTTTCGATTTCGGACAAGGACTCATGTATTAGTATACCAGAACTGTTATATGAATGTTCTTCCTATCTTCATCAAATTTGGAACTTAAGTGTGAGCGCAAAACCCTGGATCAAAACTTGGTCACCTGCATGGATGTTGAAAAGAATTTGGCAACAAGACAAGAACACTGCAGTGCAGTGTCTAAAGGAATGGGTTCACAACAAATGGCTTCATGAGGCAACTGAAAATTTGGTTGATGAGCTAAATCAACAATCAGAAGCTGAGGCATTGTGGAACTTAACACAATTGAGACAGAGTGTTGTCAAGGCTACAGGATGGCAAGAAATGAACTTAAAAGGAATCATTACAACAATGGACACTGGGGCGCAAATCAATATTGTTGCTCTAGTAGACTCGGGATGTACAGGGTCTTGTGTCAGTACTGAATTTGTGGAACGACATAAACTCAACAAACGAAAACTCCTTAGACCCATGCCAGTGTATAATGCAGATGGAACAAGGAACACATTAGGCAGTCTGGAGTGTATGGTTCAGTTCAAATTACGGATAGGAAGTCATGAGGAGATCATTGAATGCGGAGTTGCTGGACTAGGAAAAACAGACATCTTCTTGGGACACAATTGGTTGCAGCATCATAATCCAGTGATGGACTGGAAAAAGCAAGAAGTACGGTTTACTAGGTGTCTGGGAACGTGTTGGGATTGTTCTCATGTGGACAATCCAGAAGATGAAGTGGACCCTATGGAACCTTTGGAAGAAGGCAAAAAGCTGTTGGCAGTACATATAGGAGAACCCAAATTCAAACTACGGTCAGTAGCAATGGACATTGCGGTGAAACAACAAAACAGAGGCTGACTTGAGATGCCTCCGAGGTCGTGGGAAAATGCTGAACAAGTTTGGCGGCGCCGAAAGGCGTTGCCCAGTGCTGGCTGAGGCTCCGACGGGGCTCAAACAAGTGTAGGGGGCAAAGGGGAAACTGTATTTCAAAACTACGTAGCACATTTATGTACCTACTGCCATGCGGCATACATGAGGACTCGGAGCGGTGGTCTACGAGGGTCCAAAGGGTTCCGACAGAGGTCCGAAGGGTTCCAAAGGGGTTCCAAAGGGGTCCGAGAGGGTACAGTGATGCTCAATGAGGCTCGGTGGTGCTCAATGAGGCTCAGTATTTCTCGGAGGGGCTTGTCTGGCTTTGTTGGCATCGGAAATGAGTGTCGGAGGGTCCGAGGTTCAAGGTGGTGCAGATGTGAGCATTGGGCATTGGTCTCAGGCTGGCCCAATTTGAATTGTTACAGCGGCAAAAGAGGCCAATGCATCAAAAAGCGTTTGTTAGAGGAGGTAGTCCCTGAGCATTATCTTGGACACTGAAAAGTCTTTGAAAAAGAAACCTTTGATGAACTCCCACCACAATGACCTTGGGACCATGCGATTGAGCTAATACCTGGATCCAAGGCAGTGGATTGTAAAATATATCCACTCAGTTGGGATGAGCAAACCCAGTTGGATGAATTCTTAAAAGAAAACTTAGAATCAGGATGTATTCAACCTAGCAAGTTGCCCATGGCATCTCCATTCTTTTTCATCAAAAAGAAGGATGGAAAATTACAGCCGGTTCAGGATTATTGGCGACTTAATGAGATGACAATAAAAAACCGATACCCGCTACCACTCATTGGGGAACTAGTGGATAAACTGTCACAGGCCAAAGTATTCTTGAAGATGGATATCTGCTGGGGGTACAACAATGTCCAAATTAAGGAAGGCAATGAATGGAAAGTGGCCTTCCAGACCAATCACGGACTGTTTGAAACACTGGTCATGTTTTTCAGATTAACCAATTCACCGGCAACATTTCAAACCATGATGAACGACATATTCCGACAGGAAATTGCCGAAGGATGGGTCATTATTTACATGGACGACATTCTGGTTTTCTCAAAGTCCCAGAAGGAACACACAGGTCATGTCAACCGTATTTTGGCTAAGCTTGGCAATCATAAGTTGTCCCTTAAACCGGAAAAGTGTTGGTTCGATCAGTCGCAAATTAATTTTTTGCAGTACTTTACACTCCCCCACATATCCTACTGGACTCTGATCGGACTCTGTCAAGTCCGATCGGAGTCTGATCGGAGTCTGATCAGACTGTCTAAGACTAAGATAGTCTTATCAGACTCCAGTCAGACTCGGATAGGACTCCGACCAGACTCCGATCAGACTCTGACTGACAAACTGAATAATTAACTGCAGGGAAGAAATTTGCCCTGTCTGGTCGGACTCTGATCAGACTCTGACAAACTAAATAATTAACTTGTAGAGAAGACATTTACCCAGTCTGATCAGAACAACTGACAAACTAATTAATTTTACAAAGTGTGTATGTTACAACTCAGTCACTCATTTTCACTATCACTATTCTCTCTCTCCACACTTTTCTCACCCTGCTTCTGCTTCTCAATCACATTTCTTGTGTGATAAAATAGCATGGTATGCATTAACCAGTTAAAGTTAGCTGGCACCATTCTCTTCAAAATTGACTCAAACCCCCCTATCCAAGCATTCAATTGCTCACATGCCTGGGTATTAAAGGCACGCTTATAATAAAGTTGGCCATGCTTATCCCTTCCAGAAACAACAAGATTTGGTGCTGAACCATCAAGTGGTGCAGGATTGCACCATGTTTGGCATAGCATATCATTCTTGCTGTGATTCTTGTAATGGTATGAGTCAACAATGAAACGGGTGGTATTCTTCCATATGTCCCATCGACCCCTACTGATGCATGATCTCAACAGAATACATGCCTTGTCTATGCACACATATGATGGTCTGGACTCTTCTGTTGGGTATATCTCTTCCAGGTAATCCAGTATTCGTGTTGGTGACTCTGATTTGGCAAACTTGGTCCATGCAATGACCACTCCACATGGTGCACATACAGTCTCAACACAATAAAACCTTGGAGCATTAAAGTAATTCTTCTGCTGTTGTCTCACAGGAGCAGCCTGATCATGAGGCTGTTGATTCTGTTGGACCTGTGGAAGCCAAGGCAGGTTCTCTCCAGTATGCCTCAGTGCTCGCTTTGCACCTCTCAGTGCCTGCTGTGAATGACTCTCAGCATGTCTTCTCCATTGCTCTTGATGTTGCAAGCATGCCAGTGTTCCTGTCAGTTTTTGTCTTGCACAGTCCATGACATGACATCTATTACCATGCTCTGACTCATGGTAAGCACAAAATACACCACCCCTATGATTTGCAAGCTCATCTTCACACTTATCATATGCACAATGCTGAAAAACAATCAGTGATGCTCACATGTTGTGCAAGTGCTATACATACATTTGGTCCCATCACTATACCATCCACAACTACCATCTTCACAGGTGCACTGTCCACATCCATGTCCTCTGCATCATTACTCACTGGCTGTTGTCCAACACCTGCAGGCAACCTGATTATTCTGTTTTCTTCCAGGACAGCAGATGGTGCATCATCAATAACATCTGCTGATGTCCTGTACTTCTGAGTACACTCTGAGCAGTTATGGCCCTCAGCAACTTGTATCTTCCCCTTTCCTCCTAATCTAGCAAATGCTTCTTTTGTCACCTCATCTAGTCTCAAATCATCTTGAATCACAAGGTCCATGCCTGTTGCACTTGCAACAGTTCTTATTGACTCTTGAACAAATGCAGCCCAAACTTGCCGCCTTGATATCTTCCTATCTTCTGCAGCCTGACCTCCAAAGCTCCTTTGCCAGTATTCTTGATATGCTGAAGCAGAAGCATGAAAACTGTACATCCCATTCAGTACTGCATTTGAGAAATGCCTGTCCACCCAAATATTTTGCCCAATTTTCAAATACTTGGCATTGTTCACATATGCTCTGCACCAATGATCTTGATTACTGGGATCAGGGAAACGCTTGTGGTCAGCAGAATACATTGTATGGCACTTTGGACATATCCCAGTAAGTACATGAGTGTGGACATAGCACTGTGAGTTTTTTACAAGCATGACTTGTGGAATATCTCTGCTCCTTGTGTGCTGAAGCAATGATCTTGGATGGCATGTTGTTGTCTGACATGTAACTGATGGAGGGCAAATCATGTGTACTGGTTCAATTGTTTTTTGTGAAATTGTTTTGAGGCTACCCAGATATTGACCATGTTTATCATAGGGATATAGCTCCAAGACCTTTGCCAAACCATCTAACTTCTGACCAAACTTTGTCACCTTTTGGTCTTCTGTCATTCTGCTCTTCTTTCCCTCTTTTTGAACAAGGTTGGGGCTTGTGCACCAAGTCTTTGGCTGAGACCTCTTGCCATTGCCTTGATCCATCCTGAAACAACAGACATTGTCTCTTCATCAAAGACTGGATTTTGTTGTCTGGCATGTAGACTGAGCAAGTCTGGGTTCTCTACAAGAGTGAACAGCACTATCAGAATTGTGGGCAATGTAACATTTGAGCTGAACTCCTCCTCAATGAATTGACTGAAGACTTTAAATGATATGTTGGGGAACTCTGCTTGTGATGCACCAGCCAAAGGGAGGAATCCCAGTGCCAAACATAGCCAGAGCAAACTCTGGGATGATTTAAAGCAAGTTGAAAGTGCAATGAACATCCAGAATAATGGAAAACATCTGCTTGCATACAATAAGACACACAGTACATACACAATTCCATAAACACAGGTTTCTGCAACAGTACTCACAATTTCCTGCCTTTGCCTTTCTCCTTCTTCTTTCCTTTATCTTTCTTGGCAGAAGACTCTCCATCCTGTCTCTTTCCTTCACTTTTCTCCTTCTTTCCTATATCTTTCTTGGGAGAAGATGATCCTAGTACAATTCCATCCTGCTTGATGAACTTAATCAGGTCCTTGAAACTATAATGATCTTTTACAAAACCCCAAGCCTCTTTATCTGAAGGTCCATTCTGTTTGCTCTCCAACCAATCAACCATTGGCTGATAATTGTGTACTTTGGAAAATGCAGCCTTATAGTGAGAGAACCAGTAAGATCTAGAGGCAAAAATTTCAATGAGTTGAGTACTATTGAAAGATTTTGCCCTCTGGTCCCCATCTCTTTTAAGTTTTTCAAACTTTCTGACAGCAGCAAGATAGGCTTTGTACTTTTCATAACAAAAATGGAGGTTTCTGTCAGCCCTCTCAGCCAGATGAGTGGGAACATCAAGTAATGTCATCAGCTGCTGCTTCCAAACAGGAAAACCAGTATGTGTTAAATCTCCAGTAGAGGGGCCTGGAACTCCAACACCAGGAGTGGTGAGCCTAGATGCTGTAGTGCTAACTGTAGCAGAGGTAGGTGGGTTAGTAATCTGTGCAGATAAGGACTCTTCATTTTTCTTAATTAAATAAGTAACCCAGCAATTAAAGCAAAGAGTGCCAACTTACAATGAGAACTGGGAGAACATAAGCCCCATTCTGCTTCAACCACTTGATTGACTCATCATCCTCCAATGCATACTGGTAAGGACCTTTCAAATCCCATGACTGACCATCATAAACAAGGATTGATTGTTCTGGAGCAGTTTGAAACATTTTCTCAATTAATTTGTTGCAACTTACTTTTAGCATGTGGATATTTTCTTGCCAACTTCTCCAGCACAGGTGAAATAAACCCAACAACCTGTTGATCATAGGTCATCACAGGGAGTTTGTCATGAGGATCTGCATAAGAAGTATACAGATGGACCTTCCCCATAACAGATGATTGAGACTCCAAGAATGGATCTTCAGCATCTGCAAGATTGAAGACATTACCCTGTGCTTTGCCCCTCATAAAACCCCCAACAGTCCTTGAAGCTCCTTTCAAGTCCTTGTATTGTTCAAATGAACTTTCAATACCAAGAAAATGATGTTCTCACTTGCCTCTGACACATATTCTTTTTCAGGCTCATCAACCTGCATTGGAATGAACTTTTAATACCAAGAGAATGATGTTCTCACTTGCCTCTGACACATATTCCATTTCAGGCTCATCAAGCTGCATTAAGAAATCTTCAATGGTGACACCATGAGTTAAACATGTTCCCAACAAGTATTAAAATGCATACCTAAGCCATCTGATATTGCAGAATTATCTGGACATATGGTCCTTAAGATGAAAACAACAATAGTTAAGAGTTTCTCAACTTACCACTATTGTTGGATGCTTCATCTCTTTCCTTCTCATCACTCTCTTCAGATTTGTCTAAATTCATAAAGTTAAAAGTCATTGGCACAGAAACAGGTTCTTGAGTTACCACTAGTATCATCAATTGTATCTTTTTCCTCCCCAGAACCATACTCTTCACACTGGTCTAAATTCATTAAGTTAGAAAGTCAATGAAATGAAAACAGATTCTTGACATTACCATTAATGATATCAGTTGTCTCCATTTCCTTTATAGGATCCCACTCTACAGACTTGTCTGAATTCAAATAAATTAGAAAGTCATTGAGATGGAACACATTCTCCACCTACCCTTAATCATAACAGTTGAGTCTTTTTCCTTCCCAGAACCTCCTCTAGTCAGTACTTGCCCTTCAAGGGAGTCTTCTGCTTGTTGTTCTGGTTTGTCTGAATATTGTTTAATTGAGCAAGAAAAATCTAATTCAGGAGTAACATCTTACATTCCTCTTCAGTACTGGCCACTTTGATGGGGCAAGGACGAGGATGAGGACGAGGGGTGGGGCAATGCTGAGCCCACTCTGCTCAAGAACTGTCTCAGCCCTGAAGCATAGTTAACACAATGAAATAAATAAAATATCATACACACCTTTATTGTGGCTTCCTGGTAGAAGGAAAGTAGTCATGCAAAATTGGGTCACAGTCAGTCAGTTGTGGGTGGTTCATAGAAGCAGTTGCAGGTGGTTGGGTCACAGTCGGTGACGGTAGTCAGTTGGGTTGTAATGGCAGGTGGGTGGGGTTGTGCATGGTTGCGGGCAGTTTGTTGCCATGGTAGGTGGATGGGGTTGTGGGCGCGGGGTGACAGTTGAGTCGCAGGTGGATGGGGTTAGGCATGGTTGCGGGCAGTTCATGGTGGTTTGTGGCGTTTCGTGGCGTTTCGTGGTGGTTTGTGGTGGCAGTTGAGGGCAGTTGAGTCGTAGCCAGTGATGGGTGTGATTGCGGGCGGTTTGCATCGGCGGTTGCAGGCAGTTTGTGGCGGCGGTTGTGGGTGGTTGAGTTGCAGTTGATGACAGGGCGTGATTGCAGGCCGTTCGCGTCAGCGGTTGCAGGCGGTTCGTGGCGGGGGTTGAGTCGCAGGTGGATGGGGTTAGGCGTGGTTGCGGGTGGTTCATGGTAGCAGTTGTGGGCGGTTTGTGGCAGTGAGTGAGGGCAGTTGAGTCACAGTCGGTGATGGGGCGTGGTTGCGGGCAATTTGTGGCAGCAGTTGTGGGTGATTGAGTCGCAGTCAGTGACGGGGCATGATTGCGGGCAGTTCACGTTGGCAGTTGTGGCCAGTTGAGTCACAGGGGATGACGGGTGGGCAGTTTGTTGTAGTGGCGGGTGTGTGGGGTTGCGGGTGCATGGCGGTGGCAGGTTAGAGGACGGTGGGCGTGGTGGCAGTGGCAGGACATGGGTCGGGCATCGGGTGTGGTTGCGTTGTGGTTGTGGGCAGAGATGGTGGCAGTGAGGTGGTGGTGCAGGGCGGTTCGATGAGGCAAACAAGTCATGGAGGTGGCGGCAGTGAGGTGGCAGATGGGGGAGTTGTCAGGGACATAGTTAGTATGTGGAATTTGAAAGAGGTGCATACGCACCTTTGCGAGGCTTGCTCCTCATCGGCTTCAGGTCCTCGTTTGGAGCCGCCTTGCTTGCTGACAGCCACCTGCCTTTCTGTCTCGCTTGGCACTGTCCTCACCTTTTTGGCCTTCGGTTTTGCATCAGCACTGGACAAGCCTCGCTTGCATGAGGCAATGGGCGGTGGGAGTCAGGATTGGCCACTTCGGGACCTCGGTGCACTGGAGCAGGTGTTGGGCATTGGGCGCAGGAGTCAAGGGTTGTGGTGGGGGTGGCAATGAGCGAGTGTGAGGACGCAGGCAGAACCCTCTGAGTAGTCCAAAAAAGGCAGGTGGCTATGTAATGCCTATAGTGCTGTTAGGCAGCCACATTCCAACTGGCTGCGTGGTGCAGCAGTTTATTTGGCTAATGTCACACTTATGTGTGACTGAGAGTTCGATTCCTGGTATGTACAGTGCTTTTCATTGGTTGATTTTGCTTATAATTGAAAAATATTAAAAAAAATTAGATAAATATAAAAGAATACCCAAAAAATACCCAAAAAATCAACAGTCCGAGGACTCCGAGCTCAGACTCCTATCAGACTCCTAGAGTCCGACCAGAGTCTGATCAGACTCTGATCAGACATGAGATGGAAATTGGCTGGTGTCACACTGACCTCAAGTCCAACCAGAGTCTGATCGGACTCCGATTGGAGTCCGCCAGGATATGTGGCTAAGTGTAAAGACCTCATTTTTTGGGACTCATTATCAGCAACGATTCAATTCAGATGGAAAAAGGAAAGGTGGAGGCTATTGCTTCTTGGCCAGAACCGACTTGCAAAAGGGAGCTTCAGCAATTTTTGGGCTTTATTAATTTCTATCGGCGTTTTGTCCAAGGATTTGTGCAGACAGCTAAACCATTGACCAAACTGACGGGCAAGATGGACTGGTTGTGGACGGAATTTCATACGGCAGCCTTTCAGGGACTGAAAGACCTTGTGGCGAGGGAGGTGGTCCTCAAAATTCCTGACGATGAGGGACAATTTCGTGTTGAAGTAGACACTTCAGACTTTGTGATTGGCGGAATTTTGTCCCAGCAAGGGAGGGATCAACAATGGAGACCGGTAGCATTTATTTCGAAAGCCCTCAATGATGCGGAAAGAAATTATGAGATCTACAACAAGGAAATGTTAGCCATAATGCACACATTGTATGAATGGTCCCACTATCTCAAAGGTGCCAAAGAGGTCGTGGAGGTTTTAATGGATCACCAAAATCTTACATACTTCCGGAAAGCGCAAAATCTGAATAGGAGACAGGCAAGATGGGTTACAGACCTTCAAGAGTACAACTTTGTCATCAAACATTGTTCAGGCAAATCTAATTCTAAGGCCGACCTACTGTCTCAAAGAGCTGGGCACGATAGAGGTCAAAATGATAATGAAGGGGTTATCCTTCTAAATGAACACCTGTTTGTGTGACTCCTAGACGATGACCGGGCCATTGATGAATTGCTGAGAGACGTAGCAAAAATTCCAAAACAACAATGGGAGTCACAAGTGCATGAAGGATTGGAAAAGGGGGACCCAGACTATGCCATCGATAAAGGAATAGTGCAATGGAAAGGACGAATTTATATTCCCGCCAATAACTGACTTAGAGGGGAACTGATTGGCCTAATCCATTCATGGGGACACTCTGGAGTTGTCAAAATGCTGGAATTAATAACTCGGGACTACTGGTGGCCGAATATGCAAAAAGACATCGAAAAATACATTCCGGGATGTGAAACATGCCAACAGGCTAAACCAGACTGACAAGCCAGAGCGGCTCCCTTACACCTAAACGAAATTCCTTCCGAACCTTGGGAAATTGTATCCGTGGACCTGATTGGACCTCTACCAGAGTCAAAAGGCAATGACATGGTTATGGTGGTGGTGGATAGATTCACCAAAAAGGCATATTTCCTTCCGACAATGTCAACCATTACATTGCAAGGGGTGGCAGTATTATTCTGAGACAACGTATTCTGAGAGCATGGAATTCCTAGAAAGGTTATCAGTGACCGAGGACCTCAGTTTGTCTCCAAGTTCATGGACGATCTATATGGAATGCTGTGCATCAAGGTGAACCATTCTACCGCGTATCACCCACAGACAGATGGACAAACGGAAAGAGTAAATCAGGAAGTCAAAGAATTTCTGACCATGTTTGTAAACCACCGTCAAGATAACTGGAGTGACTGGTTGGCAGTGGCACAGTTCTGCCATAATGATTGGGTACACACGTCAACAGGATATTCACCGTTTTTCATGAACAATGGACAGCATCCTAACAAAGGGGTGAACCCACTTCACACACCTACAGTCGTGGCAGTCGAGGAACTTGCCAAACAAGTTGAGGACGTACATGCCAAAGCAACAGAGGCGTTAAACAAAACCGCTGAAGTCATGAAAAAGCGGTATGATGAAAATAAGGCGCCTGCACGAGAATATAAGCCAGGAGACAAGGTTTACCTTAGTACAGAAAACCTTCCTACGATTCGTGCCACCAAAAAGCTTGATGGCAAGCCCGCCAGTCCCTTGGAAGTTGTAAAAAAGGTCGGTGTGTCTGCATACCAGTTGAAAATTCTGGCGTCATGGAAGGTCTATAATGTGTTTAACAAGATTCACCTCAAGCCATATTGAGAACCCATATTCCCCACTCAGAAAGACAAAGTAGCTCAATGAAAAGAGTTGCAAATGGTGGAAGAATCACAGGATGATGATTACAAGGTTGAAGAAGTCATGGACAGCTGAGTCAGTGGATGTGGCGGTGGACGCTTGGAATACCTTGTTAAGTGGAAGAATTATCCTGTAGAGGAATCCACTTGGGAACCCGCTGAAAACCTCAACAATGCTAAGAAGGAGGTTCAAAAATTCCACAAGGCAAATCCTAGCGCTCTGAGCCGGTTGGTCAACATACGCGATCTGGACTATCGACAGTGGCAAAATCATACCCAGGTACATGTGCCCAAACATTTGTTTGGATGGGAAAATGGCAGATTTGAGCGCAAATACCTCGAAAAGCTGAAACAGAACTGGCAGCAGTGGAAAGGTGACTGCAAATTAATTTACAATGAACCGGATATGGACCAGGCATTTGCAAGAGACCTTGCAAGAATTCCTAAGACAATATCCTCACACTGACTTCCCGGGACGTGAAGTCTTAAGGGGGGGGTCATGTTACGACCTTATGATTTTCTGGCAGTTTTTCCCTATTTTTATCTATTTTCTCTGGGGCCCTATAGACGCATAGGTATACAAGACTTGTAGGTGCCAACCCCTATGTCGAAGCACCCATCAGTTAGGTCAGTGGTTAGTCAGCCAGGGGCTGTGCCGATAAGAAGACAATAAGAACTGGATGGGGACACGGGCATCGTGGGAAGGCAAAGTGCGCACATAGCCATTAGGGCATGAGGCTGCTGCGCACAGACCATGGTTGGAGTATATAAGGTGGTGTGTTGTAGGTAGGAGTCTCTAAGACTCTAGATAGTTTGCTCTTACCCAGCTTACTTGTCTACTGTGTCAATCTATCTCTTTCATCTTGTCTTCTCAACGAGGCTTGTGGGTTGTGTGGGATTAGTCCTAACACGCATCAACAGGATACTCACCATTCTTCGTGAACAATGGATCTCATTGAATACATTATAGACCTTCCAGGATGCAGGGATTTTTAGTTGATATGCCAAGGCTCTGATTTTTTTGACAACCTCCAAAGGGCTGATGAACTTTCCATCAAGCTTCTTGGTAGCACAGATAGTGGGCAAATTCTCTGTACTAAGATAGACCTTATCGCTGGATTTGTACTCCCATGCTGGTGCCTTTCATTCATCATAGCGCTTTTTCATAGTTTCTGCAGTCTTGGTTAGTGCCTCCGTGGCCTTGGCATGTACGTCTTCCACCTGTTTGGCTAATTCCTCAACTGCCACTACCATAGGTGTATGCAGGGGATTTAAACCCTTGTTAGGGTGATGTCCATTGTTCATGAAAAATGGCGAATATCCCATGGACGCATGTACTCAATCATTGTGGCAAAATTGTGCTACTGCCAGCCAGTCACTCCAGCTATCTTGATGGTGGTTCACAAACATTGTCAAGAACTCCTTGACTTCCTGATTGACCCTTTCAGTTTGCCTGTCAGTTTGCGGATGGTATGTGGTAGAACAATTTGCTTTGATGCCAAGCATTCCATATAAGTTGTCCATGAATTTAGAGACAAATTGAGGTCCTCAATCACTGATAACCTTTCTTGGAATTTCATGTTCCCTGAAGACATTGTCTCGGAATAAGACTGCTACCCCTTGTGATGTAATTGTTGAAGTTGTTGGAAGGAAATAGGCCTTCTTTGTGAACCTGTCAACCACTACCATAACCATATCATTGCCCTTGGATTCTGGTAATGGTCCAATGAGGTCAACAGATACAATTTCCCATGGCTCTGTTGGAATTTCATTTGGATGCAGAGGAGCTGCCCTAGCTTGTCGGTCAGGTTTGGCACGTTGGCACGTTTCACATCCAGGGATATATTTTTCAATGTCTCTTCGCATATTTGGCCACCAATAGTCTCGGGTTATCAATTCCAGTGTTTTGACAATTCCAGAATGCCCCCATGAATGAACCAGGCCAATCAGTTCCCCTCTAAGTCAATTATTGGTGGGTATATAGATCCATCCTTTCCAATGCACCATTCCTTTGTCAATGGTGTAATCTGGATCTCCCTGTTCCAATCCTTCTCATACTTGCAACTCCCATTGCCGTTTAGGGATTTTTGCAACATCTTGTAGGAGTTCGTCCACTGCTCAATTGTCATCCATAAGTCATACAAACAGGTGTTCTTTGAGGAGAATGACACCTTCATTATTGCCTTGCCCTCATTCATGCCCAGCTTGGCGCGACAGTAGGTCCGCCTTGGAATTGGATTTGCCTGAACAGTGCTTAATAACAAAGTTGTACTCCTGTAGGTCTGTAACCCATTGTGCCTGTCGTCGGTTCAGATTCTGCGCCTTTTGGAAGTATGTCAAATTTTGATGATCCGTCAGGACTTCCACTATCTCCTTGGCACCCTTGAGATAATGAGACCACTCGTAAAATACATGCATAACTGCTAGCATTTCTTTGCCATAGATCTCATAGTTGCGTTCAGCGTCATTTAGTGCCTTTGAAATGAATGCTACTGGCCACCAGAGTTGGTCCTTCCCTTGTTGTGACAAAATTCCCCCAATAGCAAAGTCCAAAGCATCCACTTCAACTCAAAATTGTCCCTCGTCATCAGGAATTTTGAGGACAACCTCCCTCGCCACAAGTCTTTCAGTCCCTGAAAGGCCTCAGATTGGATTTCCGTCCACAACCAATCAATTTTGCCTGTCAACTTAGTCAAAGGTTTTGCTACCTGAGCAAAACCCTGTACAAAACGCCAATAGAAGTTGATGAAGCCCAAAAACTGCTGTAACTCCTTTTTGCAAGTTGGTTCCAGCCAGGACGCAATGGTGTCAACCTTGCCCTTCTCCATTCGGATGGAATCTGTACTAATCACCAAGCCCAGAAAATCAATTTGTGGCTGGTCAAACCAGCATTTTTCTGGCTTGAGGATAACTTGTGGTTCTCCAATTTTGCCAAAATACGATTTACGTGCTTGGTATGTTCCTCCTGAGATTTTGAAAAGACCAAAATTTGTCCATATAAATGACAACCCATCCTTCGGCAATTTCCTGGCAAAAGATGTCATTCATCATAGTTTGAAAGGTTGCCAGGGAATTTGTTAATCCAAAGAACATGACCAATGGTTTGAACAGTCCTCAATTTGTTCTGAAGGTGGCTTTCCATTCATTGCCTTCCTTGATACAGACATTGTTATATCCCCAACAAATATCCATTTTGGAAAAGATCTTAGCCTGCGACAACTTGTTGACCAGTTCACCAATGAGTGGTAATGGGTACTGATTTTTTATTGTCATCTCATTAAGACGGCGGTAATCCTGGACTGGTCGCAGTTTCCCGTCCTTCTTTTTAACAAAAAAGAACGGAGATGCCATGGGAGACTTGCTTGGTTGGATACGACCTGATTCCAGGTTTTCCTTCAAAACTTCATCCAATTGGGCTTGTGCGTCTCGGCTGAGTGGATAAATTTTACAATCCACTGATTTAGATCCTGGTATTAACTCGATTGCATGATCCCAAGGGTGCCTTGGTGGCAGTTCATCAAACGTTTCCTTTTTGAATACTTTTCAATGCCCTAAATAGTGTTCAGGAACTACTTCTTCCAAAGAACATTTCTTTGATTCACTGGCTTCCTTGGCAGCTATATCTGTTGCTACCAACCGCAGCTTGAACTCTGCTTCCCCAATGTGAATGGCCAAAAGTTTTTCACCTTCTTCCAAAGGTTTCATAGGATTCACTTCATCCTCTGGATTGTCAACATGGGACCAATCCCAGCATGTTCCTGGGCACCTGGTAAAATGCACTTCCTGTTTTTTCCAGTCCATCACCGGATTATGATGTTGCAACCAGTCATGTCCCAAGAAGATGTTGGTTTTTCCTAGTCTGGCAACCCCACATTCAATGATTTTCTTGTGGCTCCCTATTTGTAACTTGAACTGAACCATATGCTCCAGACTTCCTAGGGTGTTCCTTGTCCCATCTGCATTATACACCAGCATGGGTTGGAGCAGTTTTTGTTTATTGAGTTTATGTCATTCTACAAACTCCGTACTGACACATGATCCTGTGCACCCAGAATCTACTAATGCAATGACATTAATCTGAGCCCCAGTGTCCATAGTGGTGATGGTTCCCTTAAGATTCATTTCCTGTCGTCCCATAGCTTTTACAACACTCTGCCTTAAGGTTCCACAAAGCCTCCACCTCAGATTGTTGGTTTAATTCATTAACCAAATCCTCCGTGGCTTTGTTTAGCCACTTATTGTGAACCCATTCTTTTAGACATTTCACCGCAGTGTCTTTGTCTTGCTGCCAAATTCTTCTCAACACCCATGTGGGTGACTATGTTTTTATTCTTGGTTTTGCGCTCACACTTAGGTTTCGAATTCGGTGGACATATGATGAACACTCATATAACAATTCTGGTATACTAATACAAGAATCCATGTCCGAGATTGAAACTCTATCAACCAGCAGTGTGGAGCGCTTGCCTACTGGCTGTTGCCAAAACCCTTGTCCTTGCCGTACTCTTTCCATTGCTCCTCCGTGAGCTCTTCCACTTTCAATTCCTGAATACTGTTATGAGCTCACACCCCTAACCACAACCTTACAATCCCCCCTAGGGGGCCCACAGGCCTCGTCGCTGGCCAGAGAGTAGAAAGGAGACGATACTGGGATAGAATTGGGGTAGAGTAAAACTATCTGAAGTCTGGGGAGACTCCAGCTACAATGTACCTACTTATATACTACTCTATGAGGACCCCTTGCGACTCCCAGACCCACCGGCACTCCCTCAGCCTGACTCACTCCTATTGTTCTTGTGAGCATGTGCTTGGGCGCTGCCGCAGTTGCTGCGCATATGAGCGCATATGGGTCGGCCGCTCTGACTCCACTCATAGACCTCTTCTGGACTGCTCTAGACCCTGACCATAAGGAGCAATGCCTTGAGGCATTGTGCGTTCCATCGCGATCTTTTATAGACATGCGCGCTATCTTGCCTTCGTCTGATGCGTGATGGCTTGATGCGCTGATCCTCCTGATGCACTGATGCCGAGTGTGATGCCATCAAGGTGGCGATCCACCTTCCTAGTCCGGCCGTCCTTCCGTATATAGTATTGGATGGTTTCTCCAACCATCGTCTTGCCCTCTGGTGAGCGCTCCCATGCGCTGACTCAACCGTTGGTATCCCATAGTGTCCCGTAAGGCCCCAGGCCTGTTATAACATGTATAGAAGTCATCCAGATGACTGTAAGATAAACCAAAATTGAGGGGCTAGGATTGCGATCCTAACATTACCCTCCCTTTAAGGTTTCTCGTCCCGAGAAACCAATGCGTGGCTAAGTCCCACCACCGCGGTTGCTGTTCTGATTTTCTAAAAGAACCCATAACGAATATTAAAGATTCCTGGTCGTCCACCAAGTTCGCTTGTGTGAGTTTTGATACTCCAGCCCTCTACTGGACGTCGTATAACGTTGACAAATTCCTGATCCTCCCAATAATGATTCAACCCTTGGCTTCCTGCCGGTTACAATCTTGGCCTTTGATCCTTCCTAAGTGCCTACGCTTTAGGCTCCCATTTATAGACTTTTTCATGCTTTTGATAACCCAGCGCCTTACTGGGGCTTTCCATCCAGAAAAGTGAATTTGCCCAAAAATTTTAATTTGTCCTTCAGGCCGTTATTCTAGAGGCATGACAGATATCCTTTGTCATTCCACAAGCACTCTGGATTCCCTTGTGTGTCTCACAATTTCGTTCACACACTGCGGAACCCCTTCGTGTTGTCTCCATTCCTTGGATCTCCTTTTCACCTCCTTTACCCTTCCTCAAGATTTCTCGTCCCGAGAAATCCCGAGGTTGCTTGGGAGTGCAGCCATTCCAAGGCAAGCGACCAAGTAACCTCCCAAAACCAGGCGTGAGCGAATAACATAGTGGTGGAAAAAAAAATTTCCCTTTTCTGACTTCATATGGCATTTTCTGCAAGGTTGCCATCCTTCTGCATCGTCGACTAGACCTGCCGACTACTTGACATGTAGAACAACCCCTTCCTCAGGCTGCCCCCTAAGCTAAATTCCTTGTATAGCTCCAGTGATTCGTTCCATAGGTCTCTTATAATGCTCATGTATTCATCCCAAAAAGTCCGAACCTAAGTGGACTTGAATCCCATTGAAACAGCATTTTATATTCAAGCAGACTGCTACTGCTTCCAGATTATTTTCACATCCCTCTCCATAGGAGTATCACTGCTTGTGATTCCGCAAACTTCTGGTATTGTCGGTGCTTTTGTTAATCCAGCGCTTTACTGGCATTTCACACATTCTTTTACAGTGGTTGGTTTCCACTCTTCTGTACTCCTTTGGACTTTAACTGGATATTGAATATCATCCCTTGTTACTTGTAATCCTTCTGATTAAATCATCCGGGTATAACGTCGTGTAAAGAGAGCATTGTCCTGCTCCCATCCTTAGTTTCCAATATTTTTGCCGATTTCACAATCAGCCGTCTATCCCTGTATTTGTGCCAAGTGATCTAGTTGGTCCCCAAATATTCTCTGCATCGTTTAATCTTTTCAATGCAGTCGATCCTGCATTAGTGATCTTTCCCATGGCGTCCACTATTCCCTAGAGGTCTTTCTGGCTCCTACATTCCCGGCTAGACCTTTTAATGAGATGTCCGGCTCATAGACTAAACAAAATCCAGCAAAGCATGCCAGACCTGTTGATTGAGAGAAAAAAGAAAAATCCATCGTTCGTCCTTCGTTGATGGAGTGATAACCGATAACCTGCTTTTGATATCCCAGCGCCTTACTGGGTGCTGTTCGCATGATCCAATAGATCTGATCCCTGATCGAGGAAACCATCTAGAAATCCCTTGCATAGCCTAGTAGAGACCTTATTTAACGTCGCGCCCTAACGACACTCGTGCGATCACTAATCCATGGACCGCTTCCTTTTGTGGTCTTTATATAGATGGGCGCCCACATTCCGAATGCATCCGCCGTCCAATAATTATTCGGCTAAACCATTCCTGTTGGAGTTTTATCTGGCACTGCTGTTCCAATCCATTTTAGATCGTTGCGCTCCTGATCATCGCGCAACCCTTTGATGACTTCTTGTCTCAGGGTCATCTCTTCCTGACTGATGGCGTATGCCTGATTTGATACTGCAGTCGGCTTCTGCATCTGTGATCGACTATCGCGTGGTGATGTTCTTTATGGCCTCCATCATTCCATAACGAGTGTGTTGATATGAACTACCCATTTGGTAAGGCGGTCAGCATCCGCCATTGATTACTTTCTTCAATTAATCCTGGGCGCTCCACCAGCGATTAACCTCTTCCTCACGGCCCTTGTAAGATCAATCATACCCCCTAAGGAAGGAGGGCGTCGCCTTTTCATCGGTATCCACAATTCCATATGCAGACACACTCCAATGTGGTCAATAACGCACCCACACTTGATCTTCGATTTAATTCCATCAACTGACCCAATGACATGGTGCCCGGCGCTTCACTAGAGTGTCCTCGTGCTCAGATCAATAGATCCGATACGTAATTGGTATCTCTAGACTGTATGCCTTGATACACGACATGCCAAAGGGTTGTCTTCAACGGTTCCACCGCCTTTTCCGCTGTACTAGTACTAGTGCCTGCAAGACCCTGCCTGGTCGACTACAGCGCGCCTAGTTCTCGTCTAATACAGTTTTGTTGCCAGTAACCATAATGGTAGTAGTCACTTAACAACGGTTAAGCGAGTCTATCTGCTGGTGGAGTTGAAGGCGATCCTCGAGGCTGCTCATAGCCACACCAACAGAGTGTGTATGAGGTCAGACGATTATTTTTGATGAATTTTGTCGATGTCGCGGGCGATGATGAGCAAGGCGTGCTCGACGCTGTCGATGACGATGACGAGGAGTGTGGTAATAGAGACTTCAGATTATGTTATGAGCTCACGCCCCTAACCAACCTTACAATCCCCCTAGGGGGCCCACAGGCCTTGTCGCTGGCCAGAGAGTAGAAAGGAGACGATACTGGGATAGAATTGGGGTAGAGTAAAACTATCTGAAGTCTGGGGAGACTCCAGCTACAATGTACCTACTTATATACTACTCTATGAGGACCCCTTGCGACTCCCAGACCCACCGGCACTCCCTCAGCCTGACTCACTCCTATTGTTCTTGGTGAGCATGTGCTTGGGCGCTGCCGCAGTTGCTGCGCATATGAGCGCATATGGGTGCGGCCGCTCTGACTCCACTCATAGACCTCTCTGGACTGCTCTAGACCCTGACCATAAGGAGCAATGCCTTGAGGCATTGTGCGTTCCCATCGTGATCCTTTATAGACATGCGCGCTGTCTTGCGCCTTTGTCTGATGCATGATGGCTTGATGCGCTGATCCTCTTGATGCACTGATGCTGGGTGTGATGCCATCAAGGTGGCGATCCACCTTCCTAGTCCGGCCGTCCTTCCATATATAGTATTGGATGGTTTCTCCAACCATTGTCTTGCCCTCTGGTGAGTGCTCCCATGCGCTGACTCAACCATTGGTATCCCATAGTGTCCCATAAGGCCCCAGGCCTGTTATAACATGTATAGACGTCATCCCAGATGACTGTAGAGTAAACCAAAATTGAGGGGCTAGGATTGCGATCCTAACACCCACCAATGGTGACAGTGCGTTGAACTTGATGATATAATCCTTGATAGGAGTATTTCACTGTTCCAATTTCATCAAGTCGTCCATTGCATGCTGTTTAGTTTCTGTAGACATGAAGAATTCATGCATTTTGGTTTTAAAATCAGCCCATGTCATCCATGGATATTTTGCAGTGTTGGGTGGGCACATCCATTGCAACGGTTGATCCTCAGGTTGAAAGGGAGCTCAATGCCCGTTGTTTACTTCTGCCCATGTCAAATCCAAGGGATATCATGTAGGGGCATGTGCATGCTTTCCTTCATATTCCTCATCCGCCTTTTGGATTTCCTGGAGCTTTACTCCAGCCCATTCCCAGCACCATTGCCCTTTCCTTTTTGGGTACGGTACAAGCAGATTACTATGCGCCACCGGACTGTTGTCTCCTGTGCCAATGTGAAATAGACCTCCATAGTGCGCAGCCAATTATTGACTTGGCTTGGGTCACCCTCAAAGTGATGTGGCATTTCAGCTTTTGTCAGTGGAGCCAGTGATGGGCGAGGATGTGTGCATTGCCACTCATCCAGGACATTAGTCAGAAGTTGCCCAAAACCATTAATGGTTGCCATTTGGGCTTCCTCCATATCTTCAATCTGCTGCTGCCTGTTAGCTACATCATCCTGATTTGTCCCGGTAAGGGGAATCTGTGGTGGTAATGGATGCAGCATCACTTACATATAGCCGATCAGAAAATCCCTTAACCCAGTGGCCATTTGTACTGTCCATTGGAATGCGCCAATGTGGTATCGCCCATACCCTTTCAGAATCCAGTCTTCCATTTGTGCCCACGCATTGAGTCCCTGACTGACACGTTCTACATGAATGCATCTGGCCCGCCCATAAGTTTTCCGGGCTCTGATGTTAGCCTTAGATTCTCTCATGTGATGATCAAACTGGAAGACTTCTTGAATCTGCGGGTACGCCAGCCACTCAAACCTGTTCCAGTATTGCTTCTGGAACATCACCAAATAGCAATAACCCGGGATATCCAGGTGTAACACCTTGTCATTGACACAAGTTACAGGGTACGGATATGCATGTTCTATTTCTTTGGCTACAGTCCAATGCCAGTGGTCTATCTCTCGCTTTTTCTGAGCCTCGTGCAAATTGCTAGGCCCTGCTTCAATCATCCAGTCCTCTGCTGTTGTCACTGGCCCATCATGCCAGTTCCAGTCACTGCCTCTAGTCCACATGATTGCATTAAATTCTTCCTTCTTGGCTTTGATGGCCTCAGCATACGTGGGAATTTTTGGTGGTACTGGCGGTGGTGTAGACTGTTTCGAAGTCCTAGGAGGAGTTGATCCTGTGATCAAGTACAGAACTGGGTTGGGCTTACTTGTGCATACAGGGACACTGGATAAATCTGCGTCGCCCCCTTCACACTTGATTGATAGGGTCAAACCCATATATGATCTAGCCTTCTTCTTTTTCTTGTTTCAGCAAAAGAAGCCTTTGCCTCCCCAATGCGCTCACTTATTGTATGTGCCTCTTTGGACCATTTTGTTGATGCTGCCCCAGTCCCAGATATCATTGCCGTCCTCCTCTCGGATCATAAATTCTTCCAACACATGGAATCAATCTCGTTGGCAATTATCCTGAAGGCTGAACCATAGGCCAGGCTGGCCAATGATATAGATCATAATATTCCGGCTTGAATAAATACATGTAGCAATATCCGGATTTCCTCCAATGATAGTTTGGACAATCCTCATTTGTTGGGAGCCCCAGCAGTGCGACTTGCTCTTGGTTCTCCACCCAATGATCAGTGTATTCCTTTTTCATACAAACGCCCCAATTGGCCAAATGCATATCCATGAAATCTTCCCATGTTGGAAGAAAGGCCATATCATTATTGGGTCCTGTATCCCTGGCTAGAGAGTTCAGTGCTGTAATCGGAGATTGAGATTGGCTTTATCAAGATTGCCTCCATTCATACATGTATGGAGCATACTGTGTCATGCGGCCCAAGTGTTTGACTTTGATGTTGCCATTTAATGTTATGAGCTCACGCCCCTAAGCACAACCCTACAATCCCCCCTAGGGGGCCCACAGGCCTCGTCGCTGGCCAGAGGATAGAAAGGAGACGAGAACGAGATAGATTGGGGTGGAGGTAAACTATCTGAAGTCTGGGGAGACTCCAGCTACAATGTACCTACTTATATACTACTCTATGAGGACCCCTTGCGACTCCCAGACCCACCGGCACTCCCTCACTCTGACTCACTCTTATTGTTCTTGGTGAGCATGTGCTTGGGTGCTGCCGCAGTTGCTGCGTGTATAAGCGCATATGGGCGCGGCCACTCTGACTCCACTCATAGACCTCTTCTGGACTGCTCTAGACCCTGACCATAAGGAGCAATGCCTTGAGGCATTGTGCATTCCCATCGTAATCCTTTATAGACATGCGCGCTGTCTTGCGCCTTCGTCTGATGTGTGATGGCTTGATGCGCTGATCCTCCTGATGCACTGATGCCGAATGTGATGCCATCAAGGTGGCGATCCACCTTCCTAGTCTGGCCGTCCTTCCGTATATAGTATTGGCTGGTTCTTCCAACCATCGTCTTGCCCTCTGGTGAGCGCTCCCATGCGCTGACTCAACTGTTGGCATCCCATAGTGTCCCATAAGGCCCCAGGCCTGTTATAACATGTATAGAAGTCATCCCAGATGACTGTAGAGTAAACCGAAATTGAGGGGCTAGGATTGCGATCCTAACATTTAAGGCATGCATCAACTTATTCTGCTCCTTCACCATAAGGACCAATCCATTGTGTTTCAGGGTGAACACATTAAACCCTTGGAGTAGTAGCAACACATTGGAGGGTGAATTGAACACTGCCTCCCTGACATCCGGTTGATTGACAAGCTGTTCGACCACCTGCTCTAACACCTGCCTGTTCCTGTTCCATCTGTTGGAACTTCCTTTGTTTCCTAAGCGCCTCGCACTTCTCCTGCATTAGGACCTCCCATGCTTCTTCCTGCTCCCAGAAGGACACTTCCTTGAGCACTCATTGTTCGTATGCTGCCCGGCGCAGCCTAAGTTTTTCTGCTTGGCGCTGTTCCTTACACCACTGATGCCACACTCAAACGTGTGCATCACATTGTCGGTAGTTGACTGGCTTGGCCGACTCGGTTTGTTGTTGGGGCAAAGGGCACCCCGCCACCCATTCTAGATTGAATGTGATGCCGATCTCCATCAAGGACATTGCTACCCTTGGCAAAATGTGATTGAACAATGATACCATTGTTCTGGATCCCAGATCCAAGCATGTTCCTAAGGCAATGTAGACGTCCCAAGTAGGGAGATGTTGCCTCTTCTTCTGTAGCTGTGCTTCCTAATGCAGGTACTGTTTGATGCAGTCAATAACACACCCACACTCAAATCTTCGATTTGATTCCACCAACTGACCCAAAAGTGTGGTGCCTGGGGTTTCACTCAAATGTCCTCGTGCTCAGACCCGAAGATCTGATACGTAATTGGTATTTCGAGACTGTTCTCCTTGCTACACAGCACACAAACAGATTGTCTTCACTGGTTCCAACAGCTATTCCACAATCTTAGTGTAGTTGCCCAGGGCAACCCTGCCTGGTCCACAACCCAGCACAGGACTACTCTTGTCTAAGACTGTTGTGTAGACAGTGTGGTCCTGCAGTCAGTCGTGACTACATTGGTGACTGTCGGATCGAGGCTGAGAATGGTCTCGTGGTGTAACAAGTGTTCTGTCAGACGAAAAGGATTTTAATGGATCGCTTTGACACTGTGAGCGACAATGAGCAAGATGTGCTTGGCGCTGTGTCAAACAACAAAGGGTGTGGTTGAAAAGACTCTAGATTATGTTAGGATGGATCCCACCACAACCACAAGCCTCAGAGAAGATAATGAATAAAGACAAGACTAGATGACACAGTAGACTAGTAACCTGGGTGAGAGGAAACTATCTAGAGTCTTGGAGACTCCTACCTACGACACTACTCCTTATATACCCCAACCATGGTCTGTGCGCAGCAGCCTCATGCCCCAAGGGCTATGCACATGCAGCAACAATCCCATGGCAACTATCTATGCCTTCCTGTGATGCCCATATCCCCATCTGATCCTTATTGTCTTCTTATCAGCACAGCCCCTGGCTGACTAACCGATGACCTAATCATTGGACACCTCGACATAGGGGTTGGTGCCTACCAGTCCTGTATACCTATGCATCCATAGGGCCCCAGAGGAAATAGATAAAAATATAGGAAAATCATAAGAGTTGTAACAGTACCCTGATACCTAAAGAAATGAAATTCTCCGATAGCCTCAGAGTTTTCAAGACGTTTTATGTGAATAAATTTATTGATTATCAAGCACACGAGGTGTGCTTCTAACTACTGAGATTTTACATGTACATATGACAGTGTGAAGGGATGAAATGGGTTGGGACTTGGGTGTGGGTGGCCACAAATGCAATGTGGTGACCATGGACGTAACACTGAACGGTGGATGCTCGCATGGGCGGATCGACTCTTGAAGAGGGGGAGAGGTTGGGACTTGGGCATGGGCGGCCATGGGTGGATGAGTGCCTGGGTTGGCCATGGATGCTACACTAGATGCCATGGATGCAGACAGTAATGGACTAAAAAAACACAAAGACTCCCCTGAGGCCTGGGCACCTGAGCGATGAGCATCGTTACCTGAGTGCTGAGGGCGGCTGAGCATCAAAATGATGGAGGGATCCTTGTAGCTGTTTTATAATGTTTGCCAGCAACTGCTACATCTCACATGATAATGTTGTCCACAACATTATAATCTTTTCCCATTATAATGTACATACTGCTGCCAGATCAGCACATGCCAGTGATATTATAATACACAACATTATAATACACCCACCATAGGACATTATAATATACCACTTTCCCACCAGTACTGCTTATAGGGTCAAATTTCCTGAAAAGGAGATTACATAATTTTAGAGTCAAACCAATTGTGTAGCCTTGGTCAGTGGCTTTCTAATTGTGGTTGTATGTCAGTGTTTGGTGCTGATGTCAGTGAGATATCCACTGATTGATTTTCAGGGTTGAATCTCCTATAAAGGAACAATGACATAATTTCAGGGCCAACCAATTGTGTAGCCTTGGCCAGTGGCTTTCTAAATGTGGTTGTATGGCAGTGTTTGGTGCTGATATCATTGAGATATTCACTGATTGATTTTCAGGGTCAAATTTCTAAAAAAGGAAATTGATAATGGATTGTCCAGTGGCGGGTTTCCTAAAATGGAAACAGCGCCCTTCGGACTTGCCATTTTGGGAAATTCTACTCACTGTTGGTGATGATGGGCAGCAAGAAATTGCAATATCTCCCTTGATACTGAATATGTTTGTGGCGCTTTTTTTGGAATGTATTCCTTATATATATATGCATGTATCCACTATGTTAGAATGTAAAAATGCTAATAGTTTCTGTCACAATGCAACATGTCTTGCTTGCTGTTGTTGACAGTGAGGGCAACAAATGACAAATCTCCATCAATACTGGTTGTTTGTGTGGCGCTTTTTTGGTATGTCCTTATTAGGCATATAGAAAGGTATTTGGAATGTTGGAATCCAAATAGTATGTACCAATCATGCCACATATAAATTGGTATGCTCACTCTCTGCCACAATGAGCAGTATTATCTCCACCAAAACAAGATCTTCTTGTGGCACTGTTTTTGATTTGGGATCATACCAAACAAAGATAAACATTAGGATGGTTTCAATAGAGGATCCTTAGGCAACATCAAGTGGAATGTCCCATTTTCCTGACATGTCCACTTGTCAGCCAGTCTTTCTGTATCATGTTCAGACTTTTATCATGAACCTGAAAATCACCCATTAATCAGCAGAAAAATCTGCTTCCAAGCACCCTTAATGACACTCTGTTATCATAAGAAATCAAAAAATCAAAAAGTGCCACAAGAAGATCTTGTTTTGGTGGAGATAATAGTGCTCATTGTGGCAGACAGTGAGCATACCAATTTTATTTGTGGCATGATTGGTACATACTATTTGGATTCCAACATTCCAAATACCTTTCTATATGCCTAATAAGGACATACCAAAAAAGCGCCACACAAACAACCAGTATTGATGGAGATATTGTCATTTGTTGCTCCTCACTGTCAAACAACAGCAAGCAAGACATGTTGCATTGTGACAGAAACTATTAGCATTTTTACATTCTAACAGTGGATAAGTGCATATATATATATAAGGAATACATTCCAAAAAAAGCGCCACAACATATTCAGTATCAAGGGAGATATTGCAATTTCTTGCTGCCCATCATCACCAACAGTGAGTAGAATTTCCCAAAAATGGCAAGTCCGAAGGCGTGTTTCCATTTTAGGAAACCCGCCACTGGACAATCCATTATCAATTTCCTTTTTAGAAATTTGACCCTGAAATCAATCAGTGAATATCTCAATGATATCAGCACCAAACACTGCCATACAACCACATTTAGAAAGCCACTGGCCAAGGCTACACAATTGGTTGGCCCTGAAATTATGTCATTGTTCCTTTATAGGAGATTCAACCCTGAAAATCAATCAGTGGATATCTCACTGACATCAGCACCAAACACTGACATACAACCACAATTAGAAAGCCACTGACCAAGGCTACACAATTGGTTTGACTCTAAAATTATGTAATCTCCTTTTCAGGAAATTTGACCCTATAAGCAGTACTGGTGGAAAGTGGTATATTAATGTCTATGGTGGGTGTATTATAATGTTGTGTATATAATATCACTGGATGTGCTGATCTGGCAGCAGTATGTACATTATAATGGGAAAAATTATAATGTTGTGGACAACATTATCATGTGAGATGTAGCAGTTGCTGGCAAAAATTATAAAACAGCTACAGAGACTATTGAATGATGAGCATGAGTGTGAGAAAGGGGCGTCATGTGAGCATAACCTACCTAAGTAGGCAATTGCTGTTTTGCTGATGATGGCCAGTCCTACTCCCAATTGCCGCCATTACCTCACACTTCACCCCTCCCACCACAACTCGGCTCACCTGACTCCTCGTGTCATGAAATGTGACAGACGACGAGCACACCAGTCAAGGCTCAAAGGCCACCCATCTCCCAAGTGTGCATTCACTCTTAACTATGGGTCGACTTGGCTGCCATCATTACTCCAAAAAACAAGGGAATTAAAGAGTCAAAACATTTATCATACCAGGCTGAAGTGGTATCTTCTGAGCCAGAAGTCATGTCACTAGGTGTGGAGCAAAATCTTTCCATCTTTCATGTTCCATTGGCCGACTGTGCGGTTGACAATGGAATAGCCTACATAAATCCGCTTGCCCCGTTTTGCTCCTTTTCATTATTATCTACATCATGCATGACTCTGCTGCTACATCTTGCAAGCTGCCATTGATGCTGGTCGTCAAGCCCTACCTGCCACTTCATACATCAACAAAATGTCACACAGCTTGCAATCTAGTAACAGCCATTGCAATGTGCTACCAGCCTCGCAATGGCTAATAACCTATGTTAACTCTGGGGAGTTTGCAACGGAATGTGAACTTTCCGAGCCTGGTAGCACCTTGCAGCCCATTGCAATGCTCCTCCAAGCTGTGGAATAGCTTCCAATGTTCTCCTCCATTGCTATCCATTGTTTCCAATCCAATATTCAGTTATTGCACAATAATGATAATTAATCCATATGCTAATACACTTGTATTTGTACAATTAATGTAATGTACAATTGAAATAATGATATGGACTCTGGAGCGAGACAAATGCATCTACCCAGAGAATGCCATTAGGGTCTTTGTAACCACAAGCACAATGTGGTACATGCCTATTCACACTCTCCACATACGTTGATGTTTAGACAGGTTCTTGGAGGTCCTACTTGCTGGCTGTTTGCGCTTGGATCTAGTATGTTGTCCCCGCCATTGACTGTTGCCATTGTTGGTTGACTCCAAGTCACCATCGCAGTGATCATCCACGTCACCGCCATTAGCTGTTGGACTTGTTCTCCCAGTGGACTCGTTCTCGCTGGCGGCTGTGTTTTCTTCATCAGTGGGGTTGGCATCATTGTTGTCTTCAGTGCCGTCAGTGTCCTCATCATATGTGTTGCTTTGTGACACACCATTTTCACGTTGCTCACCATTTTCATGTTGCTCACCATTTTCACATGCTAGGCAGTGAAGGCGACGCTGTTCTCAAATGAGTTGAATCTCATTCAAGGTTCCTCCTGTGTTCAATTCATTGTCACCCACCTGCCTGGTATGGTCACGTTGCAGTGTGGGGCCAACAAATACAACGTTACTATTGTTCCATTAGCTGCGGCCCCAATAGGACACATCACATACCTATCCCACCATACCAGCATCTCCTTAACCCATTCATCCTCATCATCCTCAAACAGCATGAGTATACCAGAATACAGGACTTGAAGGTCAAAGTTGCCAATTTTGTGCCACCATGTGGAAGCAGAACTTAGCAAAAAATACGTCTAAAGTTTTTTCAGCCAGTACTGCCAGTACTCCATAGCGAGTAACAACTAACCTGGACTGCTGCATAAGCAATGGTGTGTGCATCACATTCCTTACGTCGATAGATTGTTGCTTTTGATGGGCGCGCATTGGCCTCAGAAGTGCCTGACAGTGCAGTTCATGGGCCAGTGAATAGATGACAGTATACCTTGATGATACTGTTATTTAAAATTGGGACGAGTCACTGATATTGTTCCTACCTTTAGGAGAAGTTGGCCTCGTAGTAGCCCAACACTTGGATCTTCTTTGTCGTACATATTTTCATCATACAAAAAGGTTGGAAATTCATCTGCAGTTATTTCAATCGCTCGGGTTCTAACTTTGTTCATGAAATCTCTGACAGATGTGTTAGAAAAATAGGAGAATAGAATATGGTTGAGAATGAACACACATGGGATCTCTATCAAAAATTTCCAAACACCAATGAGGACAGAGAAGTCGCGCATAAATAGCGCAATTGAAACCATGTAAAGGAAAGGTTCCATCCATTGGACGAGGAGGAGGCTGGGCAAAATACAATATTATCTTCTCTTTTAGCTCACCTGTGTCAGATGAGCGCTGATTACAAGCTTTGCGAGTCATCTAGTAAGTGCAGCATAGTATGAAGTGATGAAATTAGGAAATGAATGCTTACAAAGGAAAAGAGGGCCAGCAGTTGGGACGCATCATGGAGAAATTCACACAAGATGTCATCAAACCCAGGTATCAGTGCTATAACACGGTCAAACAGTTGCAGGCTGTGCTCGCGGAGTGTGCTGGGAAATTTGCATATTAAGTAATTGATCCAAAGCAGGTTCATTTACTCACGGTCTGCTTTCAGGATCATCCAGCTCAGTGGACACAAGCATGGACGCATTTACTTCATCCAAGTCCAAAGATGGGGCAATCTTCACACTAACGCCTGTGAACAGTACATCCCCGAGTTTTGTAAAGGGATCAATTCCGAGTGCAAACCAGCATGCAGCCCGTTTGAAGGGCTCAAGAACAGGTCTGACTAATGATATTACGAAATTGATCAGAAGTGAGTAGTGATGCGTACTGGGATTCGGTTGTTGATGGTCGTGCAAGTGCTTGAATGATTGCTTGCACATGAGGTGTAACTGAGGGGGGGTCTGGACTGGGAGTGGCAGAAGACATTGTTGGGGGAAAAAGTGACAGTGTGCCATTTTCGTTGTTCGACGATTTATACCCATGGCCTGGTTAGTATCTATATGCTATCATGTGAGCAAAAGAAGCAAGGAAGCTTACACGTGACCAGAAGTTAGAGATTGTGGCCCCGTGACAAACGCGCCTTGCAGCGACGTAGACCATGACTTTCCCCTGTCCATCACCCAAATGTCAGAAAGTGTTCCAAACGCACCAAGGGCTGAACAACCACATGCAGAGCTGTGGGAAAAACCTCAGCCGATGGTTATTGCAGCAAAGGGAAGCTGCGCGCAATCTGCCCCCACTGCCAGCAAAGAGTCATCACACTACAAATAACTGCGACCTCAGTGCACCATTGGGACCCAATACACAGGAACCACAAAAGGTAGCAGGGAATTTTGAGTTGGACGTGCCAGCAGCTCAGGAACCCATAGAAGACATGGTGACGGAAGCATGTGGCACCTTTCGGCCCCATTCTACTGTTGCTCATAGTGTTGTATATTCACAGAATACACATAATAGCCTGACACCTACACATTGCGGTCGTCAGCGCCGCCTTCCAAGACGATTCCAGGACGAATTGCTGCCCACCCCAGACGTCCCCGTGCCCGATATTGCCTCGCCAGTACAACCATTGCCTCTGTCTCCAGATGTCCCTGCACCTGATATCCCAGCAGCCCCAATGGTATTCCGAGTCTTCAAGACCAGGCCAAACAGTTATGGTCTTTACAGACTCTATGTTGGTGGCCGGCCATCACTGTATCCAACAACGCAATCAACAGCTGAAATGTATGATTCACCCGCCTTTGAGGCCTTGCAGACTACCCCAAAGCGCCCCTGGTGGGCCGTTTTTGGTAAATCTCTCCAAGCTGTAGCGGAAAATTTGTACACACCCTTCAAGAATGCTACAACATATCTCTTCATGTACTGGGCACATACTGGCACTAATTCCAAGTCAGCAACTGAGCTAGATCGTCTCACAAGCTTGTTACAGGATCCACAATTCAACCCCAAGGATTTGGAGGGTTTTCAAGCAGACTGTGAGGGCAAACAGCTTGATGCCTATGTAAACTCCGGCCTCGACACCAATACCCTTTTTAGCACAAGTGACGGGTGGATCAAGGGTTTCGTCACAATACCACTGCTGTGTGAAGGACAAAAGCAGAATGAGGAGCATTCCCCTCATTTTCTTGTCAATGATGTATTCTATTGAAAACCACTCGAGGTTCTCAGATCCATGCTGCAAGGACCAGCTGAAGAGCACTTACATTGGTTTCTGTTCCAGGAATATTGGAAATCTGATGACAACTCTGAGCCAGAATGGATATATTCAGAGTTGTACAACTCTGACAAGTTCATTCACGAGCATCAGCGCCTAAATAGCCAATTGTCACAGATAGCGGGTCCTCGACCCCGACTAGAACCTGTAATCGTTGCAATGATGCTTTGGTCAGATTCAACACACCTAACCAGCTTTGGAACGGCATCTCTATGGCCGATTTACATGTTTGTTGGGAACCAGTCAAAGTACCTGCGGTGCAAAACAAGTCTATTGATGGCTGAACATCTCGCCTACATTCCGAAGGTAAACTTTTACGAAACAAGTGAAATATTGCCTAATGGCTGCATTGAATAGCTTAGCGACTCCTTTCAAGACTTCTATAAGGAAGTCTTTGGTATTCCGGCAACGTCTGATGTCATCACTCACTGTAAACATGAATTAATCCACCTGATATGGTTGGTGATCCTTGACAGCGAATTTATGCACGCTTATGTGCATGGATTTGATCACCTTTTCTGTGACGGAATCAGGCGACTTGTATTCCCTCGTCTTTTTACATATGCTGCAGATTACCCCAAAAAGTGAGTGGGATCGTTCTTCTGTGGACTAAAGCGAGTTCAAATGATGACAGGATCCTGCTTGCTTGCATCAAATTTCTTGCAAAATGTCCATGTCCGCGGTGCCTTGTTTCAAAGGTGAACATACCAGATATGGGAAAGATAAGAGATATACAAAACCGTTCAAAGCACGCACGAGCCGACGGACCCAAAGTTCAAAGGCTGATTGAAAATGCTCGGAAAGCCATCTTTGACGGAACGTCGTTCAAAAATCCATTTTTGGAAAACTCCATTGGCGAGAGTTCTCTGACAGCGATTCATGTGAGTTCTACAACTTTACTGGATATTTCACAAGTAGTAATACTGCGTGGTCTAGAGTGCCTTCTCGTTAAGGTTCTACGAACATGGACTGAACCATTACAGCATGTATGTCCCTGACCTCCTTCACGAGTTTGAACTCGGGGTCTGGAAGGCAACGTTTGTACACTTGATGCGCATCCTGTATGCAAATGGGGGTGATTTGATCCAAGAGTTAAATGATAGGTATTTCTGTTTCAAGAAATGTGATGTCGGTCCTGAAAACAGGCAGATACAGGAATGTACCAACTTTTGGATGTGGCACGATCCGGCGTTTTGCCTCAAACGCATCGGGTATGAAGAAACTGGCTGCGCGAGACTATGAGGACCTACTCCAAGTCCGTATGTTCCATCTAGTGAGGTCTATTTGGCTTAAATGTTATGATCAGTGCGCTATTCCAGTTTTTGAAGCTCTTTTGCCAACGCCGCACAACAGGATCATCATGGATCTCCTTTTTGAGCTTGCTACGTGGCATGCGCTTGCCAAGCTTCGGCTTCACACAGAAACAACCTTAAAAGGGCTCGAGACATCAACGAAGAGACTAGGTGATTCGTTGCGTACATTCAAGAAGGTGACCTGCGCAGCATATATCACCAAAGAGCTACCCAGTGAAGAAGCGGCTCGGGGACGGCGTCAAGCTGCTCTGCGCCCAAAACAAACACCAGCAGTACAATCAATGAACCCCAACAGTACACCAGCTGGCCCAAAGCGCGAGAAACACTTCAATCTCGCAACGTACAAACTCCACGCACTTGGCGACTATGCTACAGCAATACGGATGTTTGGAACTACAGATGGGTATACGACACAAGTAGTAAGTTTCTATGATACATCAGGCCGCACATTGGATCTTCAAGGACATACTAATGATGCTTCAGGGCGAAACCGAACACAAGATGGTCAAACGATTGTACTCGCGTGCTTCTAAGGCCAACGCAGCGAAGAGCATAGCTAAACACCAAGGCCGTGGACGTGCTCTCCGCAAGATAGCCCAATGCAATAAAGCCGTTTCAGAAAATCTGGATTTGGACGACCAGCGCCCACGCAAGCGCCGCAAGATTCAGAAGGATCCCATGCTTCTCTTTGACGATGAAGACCAGCTACCTTTCGCAAATCCCAATGGCCATTATCACATCGCAGGCGATGAAAAAATGAAGCTAAATGTATATCAGTGGCCAGGTAAAGAATTGTCGGACAGAATCATGGCTTATAAGGTATGTCACGCAATTGTACTTCGTTCAATAATCGACTGAACTTGCAAATCCTCAGAATTGGTATCCCAAACTTCTCGACCATCTACTTGCACGCTTAAAGGACGTCGATCCATATGATAGTGATGAGCCCGCCTTCTCTGATGCGGAGCGATGCTCTATCGTCCTGGATGACGATACTATATATCAACACAAAGTTTTGCGGGTCAATTATACAACATATGACCTTCGGCGCGATCAGGACTCAATTAATCCAAGGACCCATGCCGATATCATGGTTGCTGCACACGAAGATGAATCTGACGAAGTTCCCCATCCCTACTGGTATGCAAGGGTCATCGGGATCTTCCATGCGAATGTGAGTCAACAGGGAATCAGTATTCGCCCGAAACGCATGGACTTCCTATGGGTGCGCTGGTTTGGGCGTGACTTAGCTCATAAGGGCGGTTGGCGAGCGCGACGACTACATCGTATTGGCTTCGTCGAAAGCCAAGATCCTACTGCGTTCGGTTTCCTAGACCCTGCATCAGTCATCTGGGCAGTTCACCTTATTCCTGCGTTCAGCCTTGGAAAAATGGTGGCAGATATGGACTCCCATGAAGATATCAATTGGCAACAGTACTACGTTAATATGTATTTTACATCATCGTATTTGCCTTATTCTCAGTTCTAACTTCTTGATTTTGGTCAGGTTCGTCGACCGAGACATGTTTATGAGATTTCGAGGAGGAGGTGTGGGTCACAAATCAACTCGCAGGGAAACAGATCAATTTTTAAGTGACCGCCATGTTCTTGATCTCCCAGAAGAGGCACCGTGCGAGGGTGAAGTTGGAGAAGAGGCAGAAAAATGCTTTGAAGATTCTGAAGAGGAGTCAGAGGATGACGACGACGACGGCGACGATGATGGCAATGATGACAGCAACGACGACGACGACGGCGATGACAACAACCACGACGATGGAAACGATGGCGGCTACGACAATGACGATGACGATGGAGTGATAGATGACAGAGATGTTGAGCTTGATCAAGATGCAGGTTATTGATGTATACACGTCGCTATACTTATGAAATTCTCGTCACAGTCGTTTAACTGCCCCAATAATAGTTTGCAATCTATTCCGGGGATGGCAGCGGCCGTTACGAGGATAGCAGCAGCCTTGCAAGGATAGCGGCGGCCGTTATGAGGATAGCAGCGGATGCTACTAAGCTGGCAGCAGCCTTGCAATGAGCACAGCCACGTTACCAGCCGTTACCAGGCCCGGGAGGTTTTGTTGATGAGTCACTACACCACCCTAGATCCATCGGCCATCTAAGTCGACGGCACCTGGGTTACCCAGCCCACAGTGCAGATACAAGTCCGGAAACGATCCAAGGCGCGACCCAAGATGGCCGATGCACGTCAGTCCATACTAAAAAGGGTAAAATGGCTGGTGAATCTGATTATCCCTGGAAAGTCTCGCGCCGCCACGGATAAGCGCTCACCGGACGGCGCTGCCAATGGTCAAGATTCGCCGGAATTGAAAGACGCTCGTCAAGCGGCTTGCCTCGTCGCGCTTCCAGACGAACATGCCTGCAAATCTTGCATCACGGAGTGGTTTCAGGTTTTCCTACCCTCGTAGCTTGCCGCTCGCGTTTGGGACGGCTACAACCTATATCTCAACCAGTGCCCTTCGTTCAGTGTACTGCGCCCTCTTTGTTACGTCCGACAATCCACTCTACGTTTTCCTAACAAACTCATGTCACTAACGAGGCTGCGTGTAATACATGGCTTTCCCATCGCCCCAAGCCGCTCTCCGCCATGTCTCCCCCTGTTCTTTGTCCTCCCCTCCTTCCCTCACCTGTACTCTAACTATCTCATTGTCCAGCACTAACTGTCTGATACAGCTTTTTCCTCTCGGTTCCAATCCGTTTATAAAAATAAACTAGGCCTCGTAGTCCTGCATATCACACCATTCTCACCTCTTACGCTGGCGGGATTGCTCGTTCAATGAAGTCCATCGGGATTATAACCACTAAGAAACGACTTCCAATCCGCAAAGCATAAGCCTAGGCCACTCAAGTAAGTCTAGATCGTTGATAGTATATCAATCGCAGCCTAATCGGTACAGGCAAATCGTCACCCCGGTTGCGTTTCTCAACGGGTAGAGTCCCCGCGATGCCCGACATAGTTTGACATCAGCATCAGTGGTTGCGAGCACCTATATAAGAGAGCGCCTCCTGTCACCTTCTGGCAGTTACGAACCATGGTGTCCACTCACTTCTTTCTCATCCTCTTGCTCCCTCTTCTTGTCCAAGGAGCCGACCGGGCATTCTATGACCCAGCCCGTGACCGTCACATACTACCATCCATAAAAGACGACCGCATCACGGAAACGGATGACCGTCACACACTACCATCCATAAAAGACGACCCCATCACGGAAACGGATGAGCGTCTCAATGCTCGCATATTAGAACCAGGCTCCAAGTATGGGATACAACAGGGTCCCATCGATAAGCCCATACCAGCAAATGGGTACTACCTCGTGCCATTTTTTGTGGAAGTTGCCGAACCACGTGGCAACCCTTTTTCCCTAGACCCCGATCGGCCCGTCGTTCGGTTAAGCAACGCCCGGATTCCTGAGTCACAGTTGCACATTGGGTCGTACATTCCAAGGTTACGTGTAGAAATGACTTACGCCAATGATAAACTTCTCAAGGCTATCGTATTACCACCAGGGTCCAAGTATTATGACGAAAAAGGAAACGAGTTTGACATTCCTTCATTCCACTTCCATTACTTCAAGATCCCATCAAACGCGGTGCGCGTTTCCACACCACTAGTTGACGTATGTCCCGAAGCAAAGCCGGGCAAGATTGTTCGCACTATTTCCAACGAAGTAGGCGATCATGCTCTTTCTCCCTATAACGTGTCTGACTTTTTAAGATTTTCCGGCTTATAGAGGGAAAATGCAAGGAGAAATATGAGAATGAACTCCTAAGTTATTCCGATGCCCATAAACCTTGCGAAGGGGAGTCTTCTGACTATGAAAAATATTGTAAAAAGGTCGTATTTGAACGTTTTGCTAAAAATAAAGATCCAGCTTACCATCGTCTACCGGCCCTAGGGGGTTTCGTGGGGATTTGTTATGGCAAAAAAATAAAAAAAAATAAATCCCAAAATAGAAGTTGATATATGCCAGCCTACATCTACAACACCTATATAGCAATCATTCTGTGGTAGCGACAACAAATGTATTTTCTTGTATCTAATACATTTGTATGAGTTTTGCTGCATGGAGTGTGGGTAGTGTTGGCTCCGAGCCGTTTTGGAGCTGAGCCAGAGCTGGTTTTTTGGCTCTGGCTCCAATCGGCTCAGCTCTATTTATGGAGCGGCTCCGGCTAGCACCTGCCACTTTGATGCATGTCACAGCCACCGTCGCCTGACACTTTCACTGCCATGGGCCCAGATGAACGATGAACCACGACTGGGCCCTCATATGTTTTTGTTGTTTTTTTCATGGCTAACGATTTTGTTTCTATAGCTACCCATTGCCCCCTGCCGCCCTCACCTGCCACCCTCACTCCACGCCTCGCCTTTACGCTAGCCCTCTCGCCTGACCTGAAGCATCTCTCGTTGTAGTGCATTATTATTATCTCTTCTGGCAGAGCTGACTTTTCCCAACCGCTCGTCTTGACCGGGCCACGACGGGATGTGCTGGGCGTTGTATTTTCCGGTTGCGTCGATTAAATGTTCAACGAGGCGATAACGGGTTTCATTCTTCTCGTGATTCAAAAACGTGACATTCCAGAGTCCTGCGTCTGGGGTTCCGACCCATGAAGCGTTCAAATACTTGGTGATGGAAGCGGATGTAGGGTAACAAATCGTGTGTCCGGGCGATGCTGACCAAATACGATCCCAGGTGTTCGTGGGTAGGAAATAGGTGGGCCCAACAGGGAAGTGGAGGTTTGGAAACGTCATGATGGGCGCGGGGCTAATCAAATGCAATCATCGGAGGAGGCTTCGGGCAGGGTTCGGGTAGCCTATTAACATGGAGATTCATGAGAGGCGTCTGATGCCTCGAAAGAGTAGTGTCAACACCCACCGAATCCCACAGACGTCATCTCTTTCTTCAAACAAAACGACATTCCATGTGTCGCATCCGGGTATTTCACGTAGAGTATTCAACATCGCCAGCGCGGCGCCGGCGCCCACAATGGCAATCGTCTTGCGCTGCTCGTGAGCGACGTTGAAGTTGAATGTAAGTCCGTTTCGACAGTTTCGGGCACACGGCCGGTTAGTAGCAACGAGGCATAAATAGACTGTGCTCGGAGGCTTGTGACACGGTGTCGCAACTAGTCTGTTACCCGTAAAAGGCTCCAGACGCCAACAACGGGACTCGACGCACCAGTATCGGGTCTTGACGTTCCTCTTCCAGCTTTCCGGCAGTATCGTTGGGACCCTGTAGTTCCCGTCGGGTAGCCGAGATTCCGTTCACTCTCTAAGCCAACGGAAACCCAACAACGCAAATGAGCAAAACATAATGGGAAATGTACCTTGAAAATAGCCAGTTCCCGTTCTTGCAACTGCTCTAGACCTGAGGGAAGAACTGGAAATCTTGGCTAAACGTCGACGTTAGCATGCCGGATCCGCAACGTCGCACCAATAGGAGGACGCTTACATGGCGATCTGTTTAGGCGCACGAGGCAACTTGGGCGCCTTTTCAGGTTTCGCAGGTCCGGCGTATCCTCGCCTTCCCACTGCTGAACGGACGAATCCGACTTGAAGTTGCTCAGGTCCTCCAAGTTCTGCTGCTGCGTCCTGTCTTCACCTCGTTGAATGACAGCCTTTATATCGCCTTCTATCACAGTTCTGGACCAACGTCAACAATGTGTTGTATACGGAAGGTGTCGTACTTAGGTCTCACTCGCACTGATAATCTTCTCAGCTCCATGCGTAATCATCTGCAACAGCTCCTCTTTGTTTGCAGCAACGGCTTAAAGAAAGCATGTCAGCGAGGTGTGAACAATGGCGATCAACCACAAGGGGCCCTACTTTTCGTCTGCTGTTGATGGCCCTGCAGAATGACTAGCTGATCGAGTCGCAACCCTTGCGCCGCTCGCTTGAGCATACGCTCTTTTACACTATCTTCGGCGACGAGACGGAATACGTAAACCTGCTCCGTTTGACCGATACGATGAACACGGTCCATAGGTTGAAGATCCGCTTGCGGATTCCTGGAGAAGATCGTAAAACGAGCTAGAAACAGACACCTTGGCAACGTCCAACGCACCAGTCACTGTCAAACAGTACAACAATATCAGCAGTCGTCAAGTTGATGACTAGACCGCTCGCTCGTGTTGTGAGAAGGAAGATGAATTTCTCGCTACCGGGCTTGTTATATTCATCGATCGCGATAATCCGGTCTTCGTGTGGTGTACTACCGTCAATGTGACAGTATTTTGGAAAACCATCAGCATTGAGACGACATTGAGAACACGTTGATGTACTATGACCTCTAGAGAGACAATAATCTTACAAGACATCCAGAAAGCGACTCATCTGGCTGAACGCGGGAGCCCTTGGCCTTCATCAACCCCAATAGTTCATCGAGGATGATCAATTCTGGATGAGATGTTCGTCGGTGGTGTACGGCGGACCTGGTTCTGCTCCGTCAAACAAGTACGGATGACATGACACATTGCGAAGCTGACAACGGCTGAGGCAAAACATTCGTCGACACCGCTCACTTGCATAACCATGTTCATCAATCGCGTCTTGCCTTCCTTCTTCACCGTCAGGTCTAGAAGCCACAAGGATTACGATGAGTTTGGTGTGTGATGACCACATACCATTCAGTACCGAATGATACCATTTGCGCTGCATGTCCGTCAATCATACGTATATGTAGGTTGATTTCCTTCTCTGCAAAGGGTAGAGTACGGAGGAGAGCATTGGCGTCGTTCACACTTAGATCAGATATTTTTCGCGTTGGGGCCATGGTGGGAAGAGAATAGCATGCAGTGACTCGGGTGTGTCATTGCAGAAGCCGTTCAATGAGCAAGAGTTGGAACTGACCGTTTCGTCATCCCGGCCGACACCTGAAGCCTGACATCTCGAAATTGAACAGATTATACGACATCTTCTACCGAGCAAGGAATGGAGGCGGGCCTACTTCAATGCCGCACTTTTTTTTTTTTGCAGGGACGCGCGCTGACACAGCCACGATTGTTTGATTTCTCCAGTCATCGAGGTACGAATGGAAGTTGCACAAAAGACGTTTTCCGACAATTATTCAGTTGAAGAAGTTGGACGCTAAATTATCCAGGTCGGTATCGCGGCAGGGCTTTACAGACAGGGATCTCTTCACAGGCTACAATTGACAATAAGTCACCAACTGGCAGAATCGTCATACCACCATGTCACGATAACTCTAACAGAACCTTCATTGACGGCGTTGATGTGATTCGCTGGCAAGCTTTCGCCAGTGGGCATTGCCCTGGACGGCCATCCCATGCCGTGGCCCGCAGAGGACTCGGATTCTCCATAAACAGTCATTGTCATCGTCACAAGACTCAAGTCACATTGCAAGCACCGCCTTCTCGTGTGTGCCTTCCTGGGGTATATAAGGAAAGGGACTCGACTTTGTGCCGCAGAAGCCCTTCACCGACTAGTCTCGACCGTTCATCATGCAGAAGCTCCTTCACGCCTTCCTCTTCTTCATTCTTGCTACCGTTGCGTTTGGACAGGGTGTCGTTATATCATATCCCGCGGCTGGGACGTCCGTCCAGCGGGGGAACTTTATAAGGGTACAAATTGACCGACCTGTGCGTTCCATTTATGCCCGTACCCGCATCTAACAGTATCTGACACCTCAACAGGATCTCTCAGCAGTTCGTTCGAAGTCGGCGTCGGCATCGCCATCGCGTCTTGCAGCACTCGTCTTGCCCCTTTCCTCAAGACTTTATGGGCGACGTCCTGTATCATGGAGGCTACACACCGGTCATGATCAATGACAGGAGCACAACGCTCTCCCAAAACTTCTCCGTGCAAGTGCCGCCTACCTTCCTACGGGGCGGCACAACTGAACATTGCTCCTTCTACCCTGATTGGGGTGAGTTTGATCTTTCTCCTTTGATCGCCATGACACTAAGAACTTTTACGAGGCCGGCTCGATTCCATACATGCAAACGCTCAACATCTCATTGATCGTCGTTTGATCGAGTTTGGTAGTATCCAGTGGACTTTTTGACGGATTTTTCTCGGAATGAACCATTTCGAATGGACTGCTTGTTGGATTATCGATTATCGATTATCTCTTTTAAATAATCATTACTATAGGACTTGTTGTAAATCTCTACTTTACCTGGCATCAGAAGACTATGGCTTGGATCAACTGGATACCATGCATGAACGTTGAACTCTGTCCGCCGCAAACATCAGAAACCACTCTTCTTGGATTTACGCTTGGATTTTTTTCGGCCCCGGTTCTTCCGCAATAGATATTATCATGGAATCCGAAATTCTATTTCAACTGTTTTGGCGGCATTGCTACTAGGTGATCCAGGCATACTACTACTACCATCGTGCTTCTTCACGCAACTTACATGCCAAACATGCCAGGATATGTTTCAACGTTGAGCGCTTTGAGCACTGATGTCTTCAAATAATCGATCGTTTACCTACTGACGTTTCCGTTTAGGAGAGTTCTACAGTCCGATTTTGAGACAATCCAATCTTGTTGCATTCGATCAAAGGGGACTGGTGGATTGCTTCCATATGATCATTTCTTCCAACCCATATAACTGGTGATATTAGTATGGGACGTTATTCGAGAGACAAACCGGCATTTTATCAATTTTGACGACCTGGTACCATCGGTGCAAACTGATGTGTGACATAGCGCGAGTAGATAATTGAGAGATCTGGAAGTTATCAGCTGGATCTGACCCACCAAACGACTCGTCGCTGGGCAAAAGTTAAATTCATGGATGGTAGACACCTGAAAGCTCAAACTTTAAGCCACAACTTCAATTGGTGGAACTCTAACAGGTGGGAAATTGCTTCGTTTGAGTCCGCCGCGGCAATTTGGATCCGACCTAATTGAATGGTGGAGAAGTAGAAAGATTTTTGACGATCAAAACGCCGCAAGGGAGGAGGCACGTAATTAACAGCCATTAATCAAGGAGAATTCTTAGCATGGGTGTAAAGTCCATTTTTGCGTATCAGCTGGGACATCCTTGGTTCGCAGTACTAGTACGCACAAATCTTTCGCCAGCTACCCATCGTTATACAACGGACTCGAAGCCACGTCAACGACATGCACCCTCACCTTATAACACTTCCTCACATCAAACCCCGTCCAGCCGTTCTGCACTCTCTCGTCTCTGTCCACATCATATACTACGTTCGTCTGCGCTCTCAGCCCGTCGCCGAACGGACACAACGACCACAGATCGTGTCTCCCTTCAAAAGCTAACATCGGAAATCGGTACGCCGGCGCCCATGTGACGCTGAATTCCGTTGCAGCAGGCCTCGCATGCGAAGAGAGCGTGCTAGTGACCCAGCCGAGAGGATGTCCTATGCGAGGTGTGGTCGCGCTGGCGATCGAGATGCCCGAAGCCAAGTGCGCACGTAAAGAGCCGTTGGCGAGGGACAGAAAAGGAAAGTCGTTGTACGGGTAGGAAGCCCAAGTCTATATTAGCATGCGTGTTAATACGGTTAATAAGTCGTCGATTGGAAGCGCGCCTGCTCACTGAGGTTACTTGGAAGCTCATCCCAGCGCTAGCTCCTTAAATATGGAGACAGAGGGTCTCGTGTTGCGTTTATGCTCGCGTGAACGTGTACATAACTACTCACATACCATTCTGGCCAAGGACGAGCGGGCTGCCTGTCCCGTTCGCATTAGGCAGGGTCTCGTTCAACGCTGCGAGTGTGAAATCGTAGGCAAGGCTTTTCAGCGACAAGAGGGCGGTCGCGCACGTCGCTTGTATGAGAAAAGAAATGATAACAAAGAGAACGGCGCGAAACGCTGCGGGTTTCATGTGTTTCAGGAGGTAGAGCAGGTTTTGACCGATTGTAACGCAAGCAAGAGAAAAGCTGGCAAGCGGAGATCAGATGAATTTGAACCTACCCTATATATATAGCGCGCAGTCACGCAAGGCAAGTTGCTTCACGGACAGCACCGTTCCACCTTTGAGGGGAATTAAGAAGCTGAATCAGGGCGCTTCGATCCAGGGGCGTACATTCCTCAGCTAAGCATAATTAGCGGAGCAGGAGAATCACGCTCATCCTCCCAAAGTCTCTGCTTGGCTTCCGCTTACGACAACAAAATTTCGGCTTTCGCCCAAACTCGCACTGATTAAATGACAACTAGTAACGCTTGAATGTGAGAATGAGAACAAGACTTGGTACGCAACATTGCTCGTTCCCGCGGCGCCTATCGACACAATGGTTGAAAACAGAGTCACATCAGTTGTTTGAGATGTGGCTGGCCCTTGTCCAACTCGAGCTCTAACATGGGGCTAGAAGTTGTGAGTGGAGAGACATACATAATGTTCGCCGGTTTGCGTCACACGTGCTTTGGATCGTTTGGCAAGCGTGGCTTTGCTTGGTCTTTTCCCCGTACTTGATATGAAATACAAGGTTACGGAGCGCGGCGGCCTGCCTAATTTAGACTCCAATTCAATGAGTCACTGGCAAGATTTCTAGCCACCATTTGCACGAGTCCAAAATCACTGCAGCGGCTGCCCAGACATCACCAGTACTAGTACTTGTATGTTTCCCAAGCACAAACTTCGACGGACTCGGAACTCACACGATCCTCATCCAGGTATGCCTTTCATCCACGTGGACGGCGCCAATGGCTCATGGGACTGCTCTTACGCCATATCCACACCTACCAAGGTTTCTGCCGAGGACGTGGATCCAGACATACCCACCATCGTCTTTCTTCACGGGAATTACACCAGAATGGACACATTCCAACGTTTGCGCGTCGTCCTCATTCACTCAAAGTTACTGCTACTAATTGACTAAACTTCCGATCTCTCTAGGACAGTTCGACAACCTAACTTTGAGACAATTCAACCTCGTCACGTTCGACCAAAGGGGACGCGGGTCGACCGGTGGACTACTCCCCTATGACCCATTTTTGCCGTCTCACATCACCGACGATGTATGGGACGCACTCGAAGCACTGAATCTGCCCCCTTGTCATATCCTCGGGCTCGGGATGGGGTATTACGTCGCGCTCGACTTGGCAGCGAGGCACCCGGGATGGGTGCTTTCAATCACGATATGCTCGCCGCTGCCTCCGGTCGAGGTGAGCATCGGACGTTTTTTGAGAGGAGGACTAATTCGACTGTTGATCATCGGTCGTGGTAGACAGAGCAAGTGTTGGAAGGCCGCAAGCAAATGTATCGGTACTTTGAGAACTACGTCCGGTCGCGTTTGGAGGGTCGACCAGCCGATCGAGAGCTCAATGAAGACGCCAGCGAGGGCGCTGTTCAGCTCTTGTGGAACATGACGCACACTCGGCTGATTCATGCGTAAATCAACTATTCTCCTCTTCAAACGTGATTATGGATGACAAGGCTCTTTTAGAATTGTGAAATCGGCTTGGAAATATAGCGTACCCAATTTCACGACTTCGTTCGCAAAGCTAGCGCATGCTTATAAACTTTTTTATACGATGTTTAGGGATCAAGTGCCGCTGAGCAAAGAGCATCTGAAGAAAGTAAGCTTCGTTTGTCGAGCTTCGAGCTATGTTGGATTCAGCATAAAACTACATAGGTCCAGTGTCCAGTTACCATCATTCACTTCAACGATGACGTTGCTTATGGGACTGATGTGGCAGAGGATCTGAGGACGAGGCTGCTTGAAGCAGGTGTGCAGGTGAAACCTGTGGAAGCAATACCAGGACCCCAATATGGTTGTTTGACGCACCCCGAAGGGTAACGTAACCTTTTTTTTTAAAAATTCGTGATGAGCCGTTCCCTTGATACTAGTATATAATCATTGACAGGTTTAATGCTGTCCTTTTCAACGATGTTATCTCAAGTTCACCCACCGATGTGGGACAATTCAAGGTGAAAAACAACAGTGAACGACTAGAGACTCCGTTTTCACAGCAGCTGGCCGAGTTTGGTTATAACGGTACAGAAGATGAGGACGGAGAACGTCCAAATGGCTTCCGTTGGGCTCTTGAGTTTTGATGATGCTACTATTCATGTAACTTAAATGGACAAATTATTGGTACAGCCGCTGTGTTCGGTACTCCCATTGTAGACAGGCGTGCAGACCAAATTCATTCATGCACGACACAGCAGGTATGACACGAGGATAAAAGGAGCCATGAACCTGTGCCCAGGATGGCTTGGCGTTCAAATTGAGAATCGGGGAGCCGACACGGCGCGCGGTGGAGGAAAATCTAGTAAGCGACCGGCGACCGATTTCTAAACGCCAGGAAGCTCAAGCTTCAAGCTCTTCAAGCCTTTTAACCTAACCTCATCGCCGATCAAGAACGCAAAAAAAATACCTGATTTGAGATGACAACAAGACATGTTACACAATCACCATTGCCCCAATCGACATTGTTTACATAGATGTACACTCATCACGTTATGGGTTCGTTTGACTCTGAACTGTGATTTTTGATAAACTCGAGCGCCAACTTGGGCTAGAAAACTCATGAGGTGTAGAAAGATGAGCGGAGGGACGGCAATCGTACCTATCGTTCGGCTTAACCGGAATCTTCTTGTCTACCAGCTTCCCGCCCTTTTCGAATATGAAGTGGCTCCGCTTGGTCTTGCCCCCCTCTCCGGCGCCGAGCACACCGATCAAGATCCGGTTGCGGTCAGACAAGAGATGATACGGGAGCCCTTTCTAATTCGCACGAACGCATAAGAATTGGTGGCAGAACTAAGACGAGGCGAGGCGAGGCGTATATATACCTTGGTTTGCCACTTGGTCTGGGCCGAGGGCGTATCGGCGCTTAGGCAGTACACGTCATAACCCACCGCAGAAAATTCTTGATAGACATCGCGGAACCCACACGCCTGGGTCGTGCATCCGGCTGGATGGGAAAAAAAAAAAAAAAAAAAAAAAACGTCGGCCGATATAGCACGCAGAACACGAGTACGTAGAGCCCGGAGACTCACGTGTATCGGCCTTGGGCACGAGGAAGAGGACGACGCCTTGGTCAGCTGCGAGCTCGGCCACCTGCACGTCCTCCTCCTTTTCGTTCTTGAGCGTCAGAGTGGGTAGCACGTCCCCAACCTCTATGGACGCCAACTGAGGCCCCTCCTCGCCGGGTTTGTTGTCGCTGTCGTTCCCGTCCGTATCCATCGCATGGGATCCGACCGAGCCTGCGATAGAGGCCGATCTCAGTCGCCATGACCAGCAAGCAAAAGGGATGATATAGAGCACCTTCTTGTGGGAGGAGTCGCCGTCCTCGCCAGCCGTGCGCTTTTTGGAGTTGTTTTTCGTTGTTGTCTGCTTGGGCGCCTCGATGAAGCTGGCCTGCGCCGAAATCCGCGTCGACCGCCGCGGTGCGGGTGCGTCTGCTGGATCCACGGCTTTCCTGGGCGGCATTCCTGACTCTGACGTGCGTGTGGGGTTGGAACGTTGATGTGGGTGGTCTGTGCGCAAAAAAAAAAAAAGCCACGTCCCTTCCCTGTCATCGTCATTCCTCAAGGCCTCCTCGTGCCAGGCACACCACACGCACCCCCCAACTAGATGTTCTAGGATATCGCTCATCTCGCGTTTTTCGTGCATAGATTTCAGTTACGGTTTCGAGTCCAAAGATGGACTGGCAGACTAGGCAATCAAGTCCAATCAATTGAACATGTACTCGTCTCAAACTATCAATGGTGTGGATCGCGTTCTTCTGATGCCGTTTGTTGTGCTGGCGATGCAAATGGTGAAAATTGGCCCGAGACGTTTGGTTTTCAAAGTGCGTGTTTTTCGCGTTCGCCTGGTGCTGTCTGTGATCATAACAGAAGATAATTAAGCAAAAGCATTGCTCTGGCTGGCTTTCTCAGGGAATTGGACCAGTGGTGGGGCGAAATGTTGGCTCATGCTAGTCAATGTCTCCCTCTTCAAAACCACTTAGTTGATCTCCAGCCATCTAGTTCTCACTGCCTCATTCGAGCCAGCGAGGTTCCATGCGGTCAGTCAGGTTGCTAGTTACCTTTGATTGTAGGAAATTTCAGTCGCAGTGGATGAGCCCTATAATCAAAGTTCTTTTGCGCCATTCAGTCGTAGTCTCTTCAGGAACTCTGATGAGCCGACTACAGCCGATTCGAATCTATATTCATCTGCTACGTCTCACAATCGCCAAAAAGTCGTGCCGTGTGTAATAAAGTCGTTCTTCCAGTCAGAGCTCTTGGGGATCGTGATTGGTGAGGACCAAGAAACCACGTACGCTTCAGGAAGGCTGACCATGTATACTAAGAATGGTGACCGGTGACCAGTTGACATGTGAACCGAATGATAAGAAGGCGAATGTCGCCTCAAGATAGCTCGTCAGCTGACTTGAAAGATAATCGCTATCCTCAGTACTAACTCCGTGTTGAGCGCGGAACCATTGGTGTCAGGCAGCTTACGACGTGGGTAACTTGTGGCGCCTTGACAGCATGAACGAACTTGAAATGGAATGCTGCCACTCACGGACTTCAATACAAAGGGCAAGTGTCATACATTCCGATTCTCAATGAGGTCGCGTGGAACACAGATGATGTACGTGAGATTGGAAACTCACATGATGGAAACATTTGGGTAACTTATGGCGTCTTGACAGCATGAATGGACTCGAAATGGAATACGGTCACTCACGGACTATCAGCTTCGATTCCTAATCAGACGAGTGGGGCGCATGGAACCCAGATATAGGTGATGGATTGGAAGGCTTCCTAAAAGCAAACCAGCGTCGCTCCCCCGAGCCACTCACCAATCCACTGCTTCAGTGCACACTCCAGGTACGGTACGGCTTTCTTGTGTAAATATCGTTGGTGAATTTAACTCAGAGATGGTGTTAAAGCAACTACCCGGCGACATCTTGGACGCATATAATTATAAATATATGAACTAGGTCAGTGATGGGTGATCAAAGATTACCTTAATTAGGTTGTTCGATTCACATCGAGACGGCGTTTGGAAACTTATATTCTTGATTCTTAGCCTCAGGGTTCAATGAGATGCGGTATATAATTTTCCCTTATCTGGTCCTAGAACGAATCGGAAGCCTTGCGGTGCGCCCTGTCACATCCTCACTCCTGGATTACTCGTGATATCTGTTGCTAAAAGTGATTGATGTGGCACAGGTGATTGATTTATTCCGCCGCCATATCGCCTTCCTATCGTGAAGAATTCAGCTCGTGTCAACGAACGTGACACCGTTCATGGCCATGGCTTGGCTGTTATAGCGGCCCTTGCGGCTTTCCATCGGTCGAAGGTCTGAGATGCAGGCAAATAATGTCAAATCATAGAAGTCTACTTAAGCAGCGCGACAAGGGAGAGTGAAATACACCACCGTCTTCAAAGCTCTCTCCGCCTAACCTCATCGAATCGATCAACAATGGCAACGTAAGTATACCAGTAACCGAACTATCATTATATGTATTCAACGCACATCTGTTCGTTAGCATATTGAATCTTACCGGCCAAGCGTTGTGGCTCAGAGGCCCCAATGGCATGGTAACCCCGATCCCTATCGCCTCCCCAGCGGTAGCTCTGGCAGCGGTTGGCAATTACCAGATTGCCAATGTACCGCTGCAAAACCAGGCCCCTCTCGCTGTGGCGCCGAATATCCTTATCGCCAATCTTGGGGCAACACCCTTGCAGCTCGCTGGTCAGGGTTTCGGCATCGCCGCATTCAATCTCGCCCCTAATGGTGGAGCGTTTGTCTTGGGGAACACCCAATATAACATGACTTAGATTGGGAGGTTTATTCATTCATGGAAAGTCCGAATCAGTAGCGTGTTGGGAAAATGTTGATTAGAAAAAAACCCCCGAAAATCTAGTTTGAATCGCCGTTACCGTTTGTACTTTGCTTACCATGTACTTCGTGCTAAGAATTATATCTTTGCGATGTGTCTTGGTGGTTACTTAACAGATAAGCCCTGACGTCGACCAGCTGTAGCCGCTTTCTCAGCACCCGAGAGCCGATATGTGGATAGCATCGCCACCTTATTGTGCTCCGACTTGTCCTTGTGACTAATGCCAGTTCCCGGCCTTCCCGCGACCCAGTGTCCCAACCCTGATATACTCTCACTTGAGCGCGCAGCCTGTTTCCAGGTTGCCGCCCGCCATTGACCTCCTTGGTGTCAACAATGTAGAGGGCCGAGGGTCATGCGGTACACGGACCTCGGTCAAATTCTAGCGCTTCTTGGACGTGATTAAATAATGATTATTGTCCAATGTTAAATATTGAATACGCGTCATGTGCCTTTTCTCTGATCTAGCCTTGATTACCATCATTATTGTCCGACGCATAAGCACTTGCACAGATTGCATTTGAATATTATGCACCACAATTGTTTGGTCCGGCAGTAGCAAAACCAAACCTTCAAATGTCATGTGGGTGCATACAATATTCCCCTCACCGGTGAAGAACACGCCAAATGTGCTGGTGCCCGTCCACGAGAGAAACTCGCGGGGTTGGGTCGATGTCGGACCTGAGAGAGGTGAGAATGTGGCAGTGCTTGAGCTTACTCGCTGCGCCAACATACCATTTTACATAAAACGCCCGCACAAAATTCGCTCATGCTTATACTCGAGGTCTGAATGCTGCCGGAGAATGGCAGACGGGGTTAGTGGTCAATGGACAAGGTCAACTTGTTTTGTACTTCAGACTCAGCTGCACGCAAGGTTCGCGCCGTCTTTTTGTCAGATGAACGCTCCTCGCCACTTTCTATCAAGTGAGGGCTGCCTATTTTCTAAGAGGCAGTAGACCAATAATGGGCGGCGAAGCTGGAAAACAGGCAGCACATGCAAGTGAGCATATTAAGGCTTGGGATACCGAGTCTCGGGAATGAGTAGGGGCCAGGAACAGGGAGTGGGGACGGGTCGGAGCACAACAGGGCGACGCTATCCACATATCGGCCCTTCGGGTGCTGAGAAAGCGGCTATAGCTGGTTTATAGCAGCTATACAGCCGGAGCCAGGCGACGTCAGTGCATAACTCGAACCGTCTGCGTATCACAAAGACACATTGCAAACATATAATTCGAAGCACGAAGTACATGGTACGCAAAGAACTAGTTGTTCGGGGGCATTCTAATCAACATTTTCCTGCGATTGCCTGCTTCTAGGAAGCCATCTAATATCAGAATGCTTACTTGTGGCGACTTGACAGCATGAGTGAACTTAAATGGAATACTGTCACTCACGGACTTCAATACAAAGGACAGGGTCAGTTCATTGCTTCCGATTCTTCATCAGGACGACTGAAGGACCGGGACATGTGGAACCTAGATGTACATGAGATTGGAAACTCACAAGATGGAAACATATGGGTGTCTTGACAGCATGAATGGACTCGGAATGGAATACGGTCACTTACGGACTAGGACAGGGATCAGCTTCGATTCCTGATCGGACAAGTGGGGCGCGTGGAACCCAGATATAGGTGATGGGTTGGAAGGCTTCCTAAAAGCAAACAAGCATCGCTCCCCCGAACTACTCACCAATCCACTGCTTCAGTGCAGACTCCAGGTGCGGTACGGCTTTCTTGTGTAAATATCGTTGGTGAATTTAACTCCGAGATGGTGTTGAAGCAACCACCTGGCGACATATAATATAGAACTAGGTCAGTGATGTACGAACGGTGATCAAAGATTACCTTAATTAGGTTGTTCGATTCACATCGAGACGGGGGCCTAAAGCCACTGCGTTGTGCCACATCAATCACTTTTGGCAACAGATAGCACGAGTAACTCAGGAATGAGGATGTGACAGGCGCACCGCAAGGCTCCCGATTCGTTCTAGGACCAGATAAGGGAAAATCATATATCGCACCTCATTGAACCCTGAGGCTAAGAATCAAGTATAGCTTTCAAGGTGATTGATTCGCTCCGCCGCCATATCGCCTTCCTGTCGTGAAGAATTCAGTTCGTGTCAACGAACGTGACACCGTTCTTGGCCATGGCTTGGCTGTTATAGTGGTCCTTTTGGCCTTCAAACGGCCGAAGGTCTGAGATGCAGGCAATCGCCAACAAATAATGACAAACCTTACTAGTAGTCTACTTAAGCAGCGCGAAGAAGAGCAAAATGCCAACCCAACTCATCGTCGCCTTCAAAGCAACCTCATCTCAAATCGATCAACGATGGCAGCGTAAGTATACCAGTTACCGAACTGTCCTTATATATATATTCAATGGACATCGTCTCTTTAGCATCTTAAATCTTACCGGCCAAGCGTTGTGGCTCAGAGGCCCCAATGGCATGGTAACCCCGATCCCTATCGCCGCGCCACCGGTCGCTCTTGTGGGGTTGGCAATTACCAGATTGCCAATGTACCGTTGCAAAACCAGGCCCCTCTAGCTCCGGCGCCGAATATCCTTATCGCCAATCTTGGGGCAACACCTTTGCAGCTCGCCGGTCAGGGTCTCGGCCTCGCCGCATTCAATCTCGCCCCTAATGGTGGAGCATTTGTCTTGGGGAACACCCAATATAACATGACTTAGATTGGGAGGTTTATTCATTCATGGAAACTCTGAGTAGCGTGTTGGAAAAATGTTGATTAAAAAAGCACCGAAAAACTAGTTTGAATCGCCTTTACATTTGTACTTTGCTTACCATGTACTTCGTGCTTCGAATTATATGTTTGCGATGTGTTCTTGTGATTATCAGACGACTCAAGTTAAGCCCTGACGTCGACTGGCTCCTGTTACAGGTCAGCCATAGCCACTTTTTCAGCACCCAAGAGCCGATATGTGGATAGCATCGCCCTACTGTGCTCCGAATTGTTCTTAATGTCTGTAGTTACTATTCGTAGATAGTCTTTAGACGGGGGCCTTCGGCCCCGTTACCAATATACTACATTTCTATGCGAAAAAAAAAAAAAAAAAAAAATGTTCTTAATGTCTGTTCCCGGCCCCGCGACCCAACCTTGATATACTCTCACTTGAGCGCGCTGCCTGTCTCCAGTTTGCCGCCCACCATTGACCTCCCTGGTGCTGTCAACAATGAAGAGGGCCGAGGGTCATGCGGCAGGACCTCGGTCAGATTCTACCGTACTTGGACGTGGTTGTCCTATGTTGAATATCAAGTTACCAAACAAGGGATGGTTAATCCCAAGTTCTGAGTCTACGTCCGTCGACGCAGAACGCGCGTCATCTGCATTTTCTCTGGTCATTGGCACGGTACCAGATAGCCCCGCTTTTTATCCGGCAGTAGCGAAATAACATATCGAGGATTCAAACTTACAAATATCATGTTGCCTGCCGGCAGGTGGGTACCTTGGGCATTCCAGTGTACAATATTCCCCTCATCGGTGAAGAACACCCCCAACACGAGAGAATGGTAAACTCACGGGGTTGGGTCGATGGCTGCGAGAGGGTGAGAATACACGTACGGCGGGACTCCACTGGCGTCTTATGTGGGCGTCCCAATCTTACCGGGGCAACAACCTCCTTCGATTCCGCAACTCCAAGCACGCTGTCTTGCCTACGCTTGGAGGCCCGTGCAAACGCTTCATTCGCAAATGCGACGACGACCCGGCCCTCTTCTCGCGGTTCGTGCGAGTTGCTACGGGCCATATGCCATCAGCGGACTACCGTCAACGCTTCCACCCGGACTCCCCCCATGACTGCACCGTCTGTCGACATCAGCCGCCCATGACCCGTTCTCACATCCTGTGTAAGTGCACTAGGTATAAGCAACACTTTGTTTCTCTTTTTTCTTTTTTGCGCTTGAAAAACAATTTCGCAGTGTTAGCCACTTTTCTGAAAGACAACCCGTCCGCGGGTTCATTCCAAGACATTGATCGTGGGGTGCCAGATGCGCCCGATTGGACTCGAGCTGGCTTTCGCCGGCTTTTCCGCGACTAGGACATTTTACTGCGTATGTAAATCCCTCCCGTATTTCGGTCTTCCCTTTGCTACCACTACTAGCGGTCCTCTATGGCACCGTTGATTTCTGTTACATGTAGCCTCCTGTCTCATGTCTTACGGACTAAATATATCTTTTCCATCCAAAAAAAAAAAAAAAAGGGTGAGAATACGGCAGACGGCCGTGGGAGCGGCCCGGGCTTTCGCGCAGCACCAACGCACAGCATGTTGAAAGATCTTCACCCCAAATACCCCTAAGTATAGCCTTCAACACGGCTATCACCGGTTTTGACCCTTAGAGGGTATTTCTATTTCTTTTATTTCTTTTATTTACGTATATTAGATACAAGTCTTTTACACAAATATGTACATACACTAAAAGTGTATATAAGACCAGTAGATATCCAATATACGCTCAGTTGCTCTTTCTTCCCTACCAGGATGTGAGTACCTCCACTCTATGAGTGTAAAGACCTGGAGAGGTCTCTGGTCACTGTCTTTGACAGTGATACAATACTCAAAACACCTGGAGAGGTGTCTGGTCACTGTCTATGACAGTGATACAATACTCTTGTCATCACGGACGTATGACTCTATGTCTGACGGACATATGAGCTCATTGTTCATGACAGTGACGACCACTGAGACAAACCATGTCTGACGGACATGTGATTGCTGCTCAACAGGTTATGGGCCCCGGTAAGCCCGTCATTGTTGCCAACGATGACAAAACATGTCTCAAGGACATGATCAACGACGACGAAAAATTTTCATATTTTTCATTAAAAACTTTATGAAACAAAGACGCTAACATAATATGTTTCATAGATAAGAATATCATATACTATGTCGTCCTCCAAGACCTCCACTGGCATTGACTCTATCAATGTTTTCACCGGCATCGACTATCGCGTCTGGGCAGAAAGGATGAAGTCCTACCTTCTTCACATAGGATCATGGTCTATCATCAATCTATCATTTCCTAAACCATCCCCTCCCGCCGATTCAGCTGGCGCTGCAGCAGCAACAGAATATAGAAAGGAACTTCGGGAATGGCAAAAATTTAATGATTCTGGTCTAGGAGCTTTACGTCTCAAAGTCTCTGATTCCATCAGGCGACATATAGCTTCTGACGATCAACTACTTTCGGCATGGAACACGTTGGCTACTAGTTATAAAAGACCACACCAGCGCTCATATTTGACCGTTTTCAGAAAACGGTTAAATTCCAACTCTCAGGGAAAGATCCTGTACCTGAGATTGAAAGACTTGGATCATATTTCGCACAGCTCACAGAGGACAAAGTTGAGATCCCGATTTCATGCAAGCTCTTATACTTGCAGCCGCTCTTCCCAAGGAATGGACCGCTGTCTCTACAACTATGTTCCAGTTATATGGAACAGACAAATTCACCTTTGAGACTATCTCCGATTCCATCATCGGAGAATTCCGCAGGAATTATGCCATGAGACAACAGCATAATTCTAGAGATAAAGCGAATAAAATAAGCAGAGTAAAAAGGAAAGAAAAAGATGCGACGTGGAACAATCAGAAAAGGGATGACGACAATCAGCGTCAGGGTTCTGATGAATCCAAAGATCAAAGACCTCGCCCTCGCAAGGGTTTCAGAGGCAAGGGAAAGAAACGTGCCCAAGAAGCAGACGTTCCTCCTGAGTCTGATCAGGAGCATAATGCCGTAGAGATTGTATCTCCGGCTCTTTCAATTGCGGCACGAAATGTACAAAACCGCATGCTCCCACCAGCTGTCCGATTCACGGGTCAGTCACAAACCCGAAAGGGTGTATGGGACAAGTCTAATAAGACCAGATCGCTTGCAGAACGCATCGGCACCATACCAACGACGGAAACTTTAAAAATATTAGATACCGTCACAAAAGATGAAATATCTTTTGAACCTCCTCACAAACGAAAAAGATCTGAGATAGATCTTGATTACTCAACTGTGGGAAATCCACAAGACATTTTGGAAGAAACGTTGTTGAGGATGGTGACAAAGATTACGACATCCCGATGGATCCGCTCTTTGATGACGATGCTGTAGCCTCGGTGACGAGTTGAGTCATTTATTTTGTCAATAGAAAAACTACTAAATGCTTTTCACAGCGAATGGTAGTGTAGTAATGTATATAATGAAAATATACATTATTTTCTCATTGCAATAATTGTGTGAAATGTTAAAGAAAATGAGTCGTCATGGATTCTTGACTCAGGAGCATCATTGCATTTTACACATAATCAAAATGACTTCCTATATTATCGACAATTGATCGATAAGAGGTTTGTACAAACCGCTGCTAAAGGAAAAAACTTTACAGATACTAGGCGTAGGAGCCGTTATGATCAAATAACTGTTAATGGAAAAGCAGATATAAAATTGATCAGGCCAGTCTTTTATATTCCCGACATGGATACGAGATTACTCTCCATGGGAACTTTCCTAATCAAGGGTATTCCCTTTCAGGAAACAAAGATCATATCGATCTTATTAAAGAATCATCAATTATAAGATTCTCACCACATGAAAAAGGACAAACCATATATTGGTTGATTCTGAAATTCATAATGAATCAATAAACGTTGTAACACAAAAACCTGATTTCATATATGGCATAAACGATTGGCATCCACAAGATGAAGTAATTCCGAAAAGGAAAAATTCATTTAGATGGATTCCCAAATATTCAGTTCCAAAACGAAAACAAATATGTTCAGGATGCGCAAAAGGAAAAATGCGAAGTAAATCATTTCCAGAATCACAAAGTAGAGCATTGTCTCCTTTTGATTTAATACATTCAGATCTCAAAGAAATCTCAATGATATCATATCACAAATATAAATATTTCGTGACATTTATTGATGATTTCTCTGGACATCTATGGATTGGTTTATTAAAAAAGAAATCCGATACGGAATCTTCGCTAAAGCAATTTGTTGCATTAATAAAAACAAACATGGAATATTGCCAAAGAAATGGCGGTTTGACGGAGGAAGTGAATTCACTAAAAGTGAAAAATATCTCAAAGATCTCGGTATTGAGATCCAGAAATCACTTCCATATACGTCACAACAAAATGAGAGCTGAACGAATGAATCGAACTATTTGGGAAAAGTCACAATCCCTCAGATTCGACGCCTGCTTACCACAATCATGGTGGAATTTGCGCTTGAACACGCAGTATACCTATATAATAGGACTCCCATAGCTCGTAATAAATGGCAGACACCATATTTTCTTATTGAAAAGAAAAAAACCGAATGTATCGGATTTACGAGTATTTGGATGCCAAGCTTACGTATATATTCCTGCTGAACGCAGACAAAATAAGCTTGAAGCCAGATCCAAGATGATGACTTTCTGGGATATAAAAAATGGAATGAAAGGATATAAATTTAGAATCCCGAAAATAATACCATTTTTATGGGAACAACTGGAGTTTTTGACGAAACAAAATTTCCAAAATGTCGAAACTCTGATCTAATTCCCACATTCCTCAATCCAGAGGAAGAGTTTGAGGATCTCATACCAGAAATACCTCATGAATCGTCCAACGAACACAATACATCAGATGAAGAAGATTCATCAAAGTCAGAGAGTGATAGCAACTTGTCTGATGAATCTAGTATATCTCCCAAAGGAAAGGGATCTGATAGCTCAGATGACGATTCAGGAAGTGATGATTCAGATAATTCAGGAAGTAATTCCGGAAGTGACGATTCAGATGATCAAAGAGAAATTGAAGAAGATCTATTTGCTCCTTCAAGACCCTCATCTCCAGGTCCATCGAGACCAACTAGAAATAGACGACCAGTCAATCGACCAGATAACGTCTATGGAGATAAAGATCCAGTTGAAATTGAAAAAATTGATAGAAGAATGAAATTAAATCGTTCACAATTAATGAATTGCTATCATATGCAATTCCTATCAACGATACAGCAAATACAGCTGTACCTGAACATCACCACAAAATATTTCGCTTACCAATCAGCGAACAAAAAGATTGGATAAACGCTGAAAAGAAAGAATGGGATATGCTCATTAAAAGAGGCATAATAATAAATCTACAACATCTCCCTGAGGGTCGAAAGGCTATAGGTGGCAGATGGGTTTATGTCCAAAAAAGCGATGGACGTAAAAAAGCTCGTTTTTAGTTGCCCAGGGTTTTTCCCAAATAGATGGCATTGATTACGATGAAATATTCTCACCAGTTGTAAGATATGAGACATGCCGTCTCATACTTGCACTTGCAGCACTAGAAAAACTATATGTGTCATTTCTAGATGTGACTGCTGCATTTCTATATGGAAAGCTGGATGAAGAAATATATATGAAACAACCACCAGGTTTTATAAATAAAGATAAAAAAGACATGGTATATAAATTATATCGTGCACTTTATGGATTAAAACAAGCTTCTTTAGCTTGGTGGAAATCATTAGACGAATCAATGGAAAAAATGGGCTTTATACGAATACATTCGGATGTGGGTGTATTGTTTTTAAACAAGGATCCAACATTGTCATAGCAATAATTTATGTTGATGACTCAATGTTTTTGGGATCTAACAAAATCATAACATTGCGTAAAAAAGCAAGAATTTATGAATAGATGGGAATCTAGAGATTTAGGAGATCTCATTGATGGTCAAACAAAAAACTTTTTATCGTTCCAAATAAAGAAACAAGGAGATAAAATAACCATCGATCAAAAACCCTATTTGCATAAAGTAATCCAGAGACTAGGAATGAGTGATGCTACACATATAAACACTCCACTTCCAACTGGATACGAACCAATGACAAATGATCAATCATTAGATCAAAAGATTAGATCACAATATCAATCAGTTATTGGATCATTACTATATTTAATGATCGGAACAAGACCAGATATATGTTTTGCTGTGATAAAAATGTCTCAATTCTCAGCAAATCCATCATCAGATCATTTAAAACATGCAATAGGAATGGCTAGATATCTAGCAAAAACTGCAGATCTCTTCATTAAATACGATGGATCATTAAGATCTGGCCTAATGAGCTATCTGACTCAGATTGGGCTTCAGATAAAAATGATCGACATTCCACATCTGGATTCTTTACTCTTTTATCAGGAGGAGTAGTATCTTGGACGTCCAGAAACAGAAAACAGTGGCACTATCGTCAACAGAAGCTGAATACATGGCTTTATCTGACTGTGCTAGAGAAAACAAATGGATTAGATCAATACTAAGTGAAATCCATTTTCCTATAACAATTGCACCTATCTATGGTGATAATATGGGATCTCTATTTATTGCAAATAACCCTGTTACTGAAAATGTTCAAAACACATTGATATTAAATATCATTTTATACGAAAACTCATAAAAAAAAGATAGAATTACGATTCATTCCAGGATCTGAAAATCCTGCTGATATTCTGACTAAAAATCTTGGTCGAATATTATTTGAAAAATTCACACCAATGTTAGGTTTATCAGAATCATTAAATTGATTACTGATGGCCCTGGAGTAGGGCCCTAAACTGCTTCATTTTACTGCGATAAAGAGACCAGCCTATCACTGTAGAGATTACTCCAGCTGATTAAAGAACGTCAAAAACTTTATCATTATGGGCAAAAATAGGAAACCCCGCAGTAAAAAACAACAACCTATTCTGACAATAGGAGGACACTCCAATGTCGGACACGAATGCAAGAGGCGTCTCGCTGCCACTTTGAGGAACCCCCACCTCCACCACCTAAAAACCCAGCCGCGAATCACATACACTCCGGCTGTTGCCATATGGATGGACCAAGCCCTTCAAGGACGAGATCCTTGGAAATTTCCTCCTAAAGCTTTTGGGCTTGGCAATTAAAGGAAAGATGGAGACGTGAGGGAATCTCTGGCCACATTTCTTTCGAAGATTTTTGAAAGAATATACGCACCTCTTCTTGCAGGCCTGTGAGAAGATCTTTACTAATCAGTACATGACTGTACAGATTATGGGGGGGTGTTGAAAGATCTTCACCCCAAATACCCCTAAGTATAGCCTTCAACACGGCTATCACCGGTTTTGACCCTTAGAGGGTATTTCTATTTCTTTTATTTCTTTTATTTACGTATATTAGATACAAGTCTTTTACACAAATATGTACATACACTAAAAGTGTATATAAGACCAGTAGATATCCAATATACGCTCAGTTGCTCTTTCTTCCCTACCAGGATGTGAGTACCTCCACTCTATGAGTGTAAAGACCTGGAGAGGTCTCTGGTCACTGTCTTTGACAGTGATACAATACTCAAAACACCTGGAGAGGTGTCTGGTCACTGTCTATGACAGTGATACAATACTCTTGTCATCACGGACGTATGACTCTATGTCTGACGGACATATGAGCTCATTGTTCATGACAGTGACGACCACTGAGACAAACCATGTCTGACGGACATGTGATTGCTGCTCAACACAGCACCCACACAAAATTCGCTTCATTCGTGCGTACACTCGAGGAGAAGAGAGCTGTCGAGGTCATCGAGTATGAACGCTGCCGGAGAATGGCAGACGGGGTTAGTAGTGGTCAATAAACAAGGTCGAGTTGTTTTGTACTTCAGACTTGGCAGCTGGGGCTAAGGTTCGTGCCGTCTTTTCGTCAGATGAACGCTCCTCGCCACTTTCTATCGAGTGAGGCCTGCCTATTTTTCACGAATGGGACTTCGATCAGCTGAAAGCAAACGCCTTCTGACTCGTTGGCGCGTATGTAATGAAGGTATGGATAATTTCTAAGAGGCAGTAGACCAAGAGTTTGGATATGGCAATATGCGTCGGACGTGCATGTGAGCAACAAAAGGCAGCCGTACCCACCTTCTTGACTGCTGACAATACTAGGGAGGCCAATAATGGGCGGCGAAGCTGGAAAACAGTCACTACATGCAAGTGAGTATATTACGGCTCAGGATACCGAGTCTCGGGAATGAGTAGGGGCCAGGAACAAGGCGTGGGGACGGGTCGGAGCGCAACAGGGCGACGCTATCCACATATCGGCCCTTCGGGTGCTGAGAAAGCGGCTATAGCTGGTTT